>CAMQGK010000110.1:2067500-2285000 GCA_947000775.1 Pterois miles | reverse complement strand
ACTTTCATGATTCACATTACTGGATAAAAAGACTGACTGATGCAGAAGCTGATAGTTATGACATTAGTATTGTCTTATATCTTTTAACCACTACCTGCTAATGTAGCTAATGCTAATGTAAACGATGCATACAAGCTGGCTTTATGGTTCACCCTAAATCACTAGAATATACGCAGTAATACTTTGACTGCCATTCATGTCAGAAATATGAAGTATTTTGTACTTAATATTAACCACTAACTGCCTTGTTACACTGTGATAGCGCTTGTATTTGTAAGTAAATTTATATATATATATATATGTGTTTTTTTACGTTAGGTTTGTCCATCACTGCTGACCTTCCTCTAATAAATAAATGTAAATGGTGAATTAATAGTCAATTAAATTCAGTTAATAATTATTGTACTGGTAACAAACAATAAAATTATGATAGTGATTATTAATTATTAGTAACATTAGAATTTGTTATTTTAACTGTTTATTGTTGCAAGATTTTAGATACAATATAGGATATAAATATGTAAGATATTGTGTGTAAACCTTAAAAAGAATTGTGAAACATACATCAACATTACGGAGATAGATATTTATAACACAGTTAATGGTTAATAACTGAATTGTAAACCATCCATAAACATTATTTTGACTTTCATTATCATTATACTTTGTTAAATGTCAATAAATACTTTGTAAAACAGCTATACACATTATTTATTTAGATAGTTAATAGTTTGTGAATGATTAATAATTGGTTTCTGGTAGTTTTATCTATGTAATGTTTATAGATGTTTTACAAACAATTTCTTAAAGGTTTACAAATCATTTGGTAATTATTATTAAATACTTAATATCTATATAAATTATTATAATGTGTGAAACAGTTAATTATTTACTTATATAATCAGAGTATAATTGTTATCATGTATTGTCTCGGCTATTATGCAATATATAATAAATATATAACAAATTATATTATTACTAATAATTAGTAAACGTCATTTTTTGTTAACAGTAAAATAATATTGACTAAGTTTAATGAACTATCAATTAACCATTAATAAATGATTCTTTTAAAGTGATACCAAATCGCTTGCAGAGACTTGAGAAATAATCCATCAACACAGTCGGCATCCCGTCGGTGTTTATGTCGTCATAGTTGTTGGTGTGTGGTGACGTGTTTCAAAGATCTGTGCTGCATTTCTCAGACCGGTAATTTCACTGTGACCAAAATAAAAGCTTGGTGGATTATTTTCAGCTAGTTTCACGTCTCAAAGACACTTTTTTAAACTACGTTTCCAGATTCAGAAGTGAGTCTTTGTTTCTGTCTTGCTGTGGAGTTGGGACTGATTTGTACTTTTTGCTTTCGCCACCCACTAACAGTGTCAACGATGTGACGTTCCAGCTGACAGAAGGTCACCGCTGTTTGTGCATTTAGCTTTGCTTTAAGACAACCAAGCATCCTCATGGTACGTGTCCACGGGGGGGGGGGGTTTATCATGAGGGATCGCCTCACTTCCCAGCATTGGAAGTACCTGACTGGACAAACACTTTACCTCGTGGGCTACTGTAGAAACATGGTGGCCAGCTCCGTGAAGAGGATGTGCTGCCTAGATATAAATGGCTCGTTCTGACGGTCCGTGTCCACAGGTGCGTTTTGTATCACGAGGGATCGCCTCGCTTCCCAGCATCGGACGCTTTCCCTCGTGGGCTGCTGCTCTCAGCTTTCATACCAGAACCAACATGGCGGCTCATTTGGATACTTTCTTCTGCTGAATTACGTAAAGTAGAACAGACCTCGACAGGCGGGCGACGCCCTGCTACCAGGATGCATTGCACGCCTGCTTACAGAGACAATGAATGGGAAGCATGAAAAGGATGGAGCTTGTGGACACGTACCATCACACTGTGGGTTTGACCTGCTCGTCTTTTGTTGTTGTTGTTGAGCTGATTCAGTAGTTTGTTGTCTCAGGGGAAGATGTCAGTCCAGGTTCCCGAGAAAGTTCATTTGTTGCTAAACCTGCATGATGAAGATGCTGATGCTGATGAAGATGATGATGATGATGATGAAGACGTGTGTTTTAAGTCTTAAGAGGTTTGACGAAATCATTGAAAAGGGAACTTTGTGAGTCGACTGCTGTCTAAAACATTTCACTTTCTTTGTTGTTGCGTCCAATCAGATGTTCCTGCTTTTGTACACGTTTGAAGATTACAAATAAAATGATCTGTCTGAAAAATTTGTGTTTTCTTCAGCATTTTCAGAAATACTTTATTAATCCCCGGGGCGTTACAGCTGCTCTTGTATAAACATAGATAAATGTATGGAAACAGAAATAAATTTTGCACTAATGCTGCAATATATGTATACATATATAATAAAGTACTGAAATTAAGTATGCACAAAAATTAAATGAAAGAAATATGTACAAATGTTTGCATTAAGACATGCAATATGGATCAAGTCCTAGTCGAGTCAGCACTCTGACACACTGACAGCTGTTGTTGCCTGTTGGGCTGCAGTTTGTCATGTTCTGATTGGAGCAGATTGTTGATGCTAAAGTCAGAACCTGGGAGGGTTTCTGGACGATATCTGATATTGATTAGCGTTGGTCATTGATTTACAATAATACATATATTTTGCATAAAGCAGCATATTTGTGCACTCCCATGCTGATAATATTAAATACTTGACAAATCTCACTTTAAGTTACATTTTGAACAGATACAAAATTTGCGATTAAGCATGATTATTTTAATTAACTGACAGCCCTAATTAGTAAAGATTAAACTACCCATGAGTACATAAAGTCATTAAACTGAGCTACACGATTACAAGATACAACATTAAAGTGACGAAATCATTAATGCATTAATAATTATAGATTTTTCTGCATGAGTACTTTTACTCTTGATACTTGAAGCATATTTTGATGCTAATACTTTTTTACTTTTACTTGAGTCAGATTATGAATGCAGGATTTGTAACAAGAGTATTTATACATTATAGTACTTTAACTTTTACTAATTGACAGTAAAATATGTCAATACTTGTTGAGTCTGCAGGTTGAATGGAAGATGTTGATGTATGGTCTAAAGGTCACAGTGGGTCCACCTCGTCACTTCCTGCCAGTAAGTGTGTGTGTGTGTGTGTGTGTGTGTGTGGGAGGACATGAATGACCGCAGGTTTTGCGTGGTGTCTTTACTGTAGATCTCGTGCCACGCTCACGTGTCTGAAGAATGTCGAGTCACTGCGATCGGTGACACACTGCTAATACGCTAAGCAGGGATTACCTGTGTGTGTGTGTGTGTGTGTGTGTGTGTGTGTGTGTGTGTGTGCGCGCATTAAGTGGGACATCAGTCTCATTGTCTGTCAGGAGGAACTGAGGTAACTTAGGTAACATGGGGACATGTGAGTCAGCTGTGTGTGTTTACAAGCATGCAATGCTGGTTTTTATGTTTTGTTTTGAATTTGGCATTAAACGCTTCAGTAAGGCTAAAACAGCAACAAACTCATACATGTAGGAATCAGAGGAAGATAACTGCAGCCTCACTGTGAAAGTTAAAGGAGCAGTGTGTAGGATCTGTCATATCGAACCAACCAACCAACTGAAACTTCTCACGCAACGTAAAGTGTTTAGGAGAACTATGGCGGCCGATGCAAAGCGTCCCAGGCTGTGTTTGAAACCTCACACTACACTAGCAGAACATACTGATTTAGCCAAAATGTATTATGTAGTATGCGCTATGCAAACAAAAGCAAAATCTGCAGTATGCCAAACACACCAGGATGTCGTATTTATTTGGAAAAGTCAACCTCGCCTACTGAATTAAAACAATGCAAAACGCTGAAACGGTACAGACTAAGATCACAACAGCAGCCAAAAATTGCACGTTTTTTTTTCTTACATTTTTTTTTTTCTAGCTATTTTGTCACTAAATTCACTTCTGAACATTTCTGAGGTGAGAAATCAACTGTGTAGATTTGTGTCTATGTAGACGAATCAAAGATTTTGTGACTATTTCATGAACTGCTGTGAGACGGTTGGTGTACATGTCTCTGTGTTTTGGTCATGCAGCGGTCACGTCATGTTTGATTTCAGCCTGTGATCTCTCTGTAGATCTGTTTGTGTGTTGCTGTATTTCCTCTGCATGTTCACACCGTTTGCATCAGTGTGTTTCTTTTATTCTTTGTGTGTGAGCAGCAGCAGCAGGACTCTGCTGATAATATGCTTTAATTTGTGTGACTCTGCAGTCACTCTCTTTCTTGTGCGTGTGTGCGTGCGTGTGCATGCGTGCATGTGCGCATGCATGTGCGCGCTCTGCTGGTGATCCAGTTAATGAAAGCGCTCCATCTGTTCGGAGCGTCGGTAGGCCTGCAGCTGGGAGAAAGGCCATGATGATATCTGCTCGTTAAAAAGAAGAAGAGGAAAATTTAAAACTTCCTTCTCAGGAATCATGAGAACACGAGAACAACGGTTTCATTCATTTTCAAATTCTAAATTTGAGCGTTGGGTCCTGAAACCAAACTGAATGATCTCCTCGTCTCAGAAGGAAATCCATTCTTAAAATATCAACCAAACGTCTGCTGTAAATCCACCTTTTAATGTCACTTTATATCTGTTCTAACTCTTCTTCTGGCTCGCTGTACATTCTGCGTCGATATGCTGGATTCCAGTTCTGTGTGTATTTTCCAATAAGATGTTTGGACAGACGAGGCTTGTTTCTCAGTCTGCAGAAACAGGACGGGGAGAGGAGGGCGATGAATGGATGACACTGTTTCCCAACAACCGACAAAACACCTAAAATTCAGTTAGAGAGCAAATAATCTCGTGTTAGCCGAGGAATCTGCCAGTGGACCTTTAACCCCGATGGAGGACCAATGGAGGACTGAAAGCTTTCAAATACCTTTCTTTTAGTTCTAGATTCACAATCTGTGTGTTACTTGTGTCCAGATTCAAGGATGGACCTCCATGTTAATCATTAGAGACAGAAGACAAACAAGGACAGTAAAAAAGTATCCCATGTGCATCGGAAACGTAAAATAACGCCGTTTACCTTGATGATGTGTTGGAGGTGTGCTGGTTTGCAGCTCTTCATAGCTCACTGTGCTGCTGCAACTTCTACCAGACCTTTAAAACAGATCCAGTGGCCAAATAGTGCTGAATATGTTGCCGCTTCACAATAAAAGCCTCGTGCTAGTTCAGCATGGAGATCTCCTTTGTGTCTTTTGCATGTCTTTGTTGTCTTGACGTGATCTATAGTACAAACATATAGCGTGAAGATACTGGCATCATATGTAACTATAAAATCTGATGAATCCATCCATCCAGCTTGTCATGAAGGAGGTTAAGTAACGCTCCTAACTTATGCTAAATTTTGTTGAGGAAAAATTGTCACGTCCACATTCAGGGGTCCCTTTACCTCTGACCTCCAGATGTGTGGATGTAAATGGGTTCTCTGGGTCCCCACCAGTCTCCCCTTTACAGACATGCCCACTTTCTGATAGTCCCAGTCAGTCTGGATCAAGTCCTAGTCAAGTCAGCACTCTGACACACTGACAGCTGTTGTTGCCTGTTGGGCTGCAGTTTGCCATGTTCTGATTGGAGCAGATTGTTGATGCTAAAGTCAGAACCTGGGAGGGTTTCTGGACAATATCTGTTATTGATTAGTGCTGTTCATTCATTTCCAGTAATACATTTACAAATATTTGCATAAAGCAGCATATTTGTCCACTCCCATGTTGATAAGGATATTAAATACTTGAAAAATCTCCCTTTAAGGTTCATTTTGAACAGATAAAAGAAATGTATGATTAATTTGTGATTGACTGTGGATTAAATATTTTAATGCTTTGACAGTCCTAGTTTGTATATATTTAATCTTTGTGCACACAGATTTTAATTTAGTTTTGACTTTGCTCTCTGAAACTGTAAAACTGAACTCAACAAGCAAACAGAGACCAGAAATAGAAAAGACAGAGGGAAGACAGACTCCAGTCACATTCCAGCTGTGGAGCTGCTGTGTTCAAGAATTTAAGATATTTCAGTATGTATTTATGAAGCGCACACAGACTGTGCTGTTGTATAACGGGAGCTTCAGCTGCATCCATTTCACACAAAACCCCCTTCAGTCCTGCAGCGTATAGACACAACCCGACTCTCTCTGCTGCCTCTATGCGACCGTTGGGATCTGGGGTGAACTGAATCTGTAAAAACACAGTTTTTACACAGTTTGTAGCTGCGCCTGAATGATGTAAAAAAGAAAAATCAGCAGCAAACTAAATTATTATGTTGATTTAATTTAAATCCAGCAGCAGCGAGGGACGGTTGAGCCGCTGTGGTTAATTTGATTTAAAACATACACAGAGGTTTTAGTGAGATTTAAGGAAAATTGATGTCAGATCGTAACATGTTATTGATTTAATTAGGATGTAATGGAGTTAGTCTATTTCGTGAAAAAAAAAAAAAAAAAAAACAAAACATGCAAACAGAGAAAAATGCAGTTTTTGGCTGGCTGCTCTCTGTATTCTAACCCCCCCCCCCTTAATGTGTGTGTGTGTGTGTGTGTGTGTGTGTGTGTGTGTGTGTGTGTGTGTGTGTGTGTGTGTGTGTGTGTGTGTGTGTGTGTGTGTGTGGGCTCCTGGCTGGACACACACTCCCTGATCTCTCGAACTAATGAACCGTCCAAATTGTCGGCCATAATCTCGAGGTTTCAGCGTCCTCAAAAAACTTTTTTGTTTTTTTAAACATTTATCATCCCAAACACATACTCTGCATTTCAGAGTCCCAAATAATAACCAACAACACACACACAAACACACACACACACACACACACACCGTTCGTGTTTTGGTCCATTAATAAAACAATATTACTGTGTTTGTGTGTGTGATAGAAAGTTTCACTGAGTGCAGAAATGTAATTGTTTGTTTTCCTGCATCTTCATTTTAATATATTTCAATTACAGGGAGGAGATATTCACTTTATTTCTGCAGGTCAAGACGACTTTATAGGTTTTAAACCATCTGGCAACATGTCATCATGTACTTGCATAATAGTATCCACCTTAATCCTCATTAACAGTATCTGGGTTGGGTGCAGCTAAACACACCAGGCTGTTCTTATACACCGTTCGTAGCACGCTCATACCTTTGAAAAGTAATTGTAATTAGTGTGTTGGTGCCTTCAAATAGTGTTGTGTTTACTGTGTTCACAAGATGAGAAGTTGTGTTTGCGATATGCATGCTGTTCAAGTGGTTAAGTCATGAAGAACACCGCTGTTAAGCAACGGCAATATTAACGTAACTATCTGAGTCTGGAAGCCACAGAGGCTAACAGTTTGGCCAGCTAGCTGGTGGGGAACATAACGAAGGAAATGTGAAGACGACGAGAAAGATGAGCTCGTTGAGAATATCAACATTTTCCTCAGACAGATTATAAAATTACCAAGAAAAACAATATATGACTAAAATTACAATATACTGTATAACATTAAGTTATTATGCAGCGATAAATGAACTTCCCTGGGCTCCACCATTTCTCACAACGTCAACAAACACGTCACAAGTCATGAACTCGGAGCTTTCAGAAACTTTCCACTGACGAAGTTGTGAATACGACATGAGGGAGGCGTTCAGGGCCCAACTAGTAAACACGGTCACATCTGAAGGCACCATATATCCCACAAAATCAATTTGTATGTAATTACCGTAATCATGAACCAGGAAGTATAAAGAGTGGCGAACGCTGTGTAGGGAGGAGTCGGGTTGGATGGATGGGTCAATAACACCAGACCAGCAGACTAGCGTTCAAGTCCCATGTGAGACCAGAAGTCAGCGTTGATTTATTTGTTAGGCAACTTCTGTACTAAAGAACACCATCTCCTGAGTTATTTTAACGCAAACCGCCATCTTTTCTTAAACCTAACAAAGTACTTTTATTGCCTAAACCTTAGGAAGTTGTTTCCAGTCAAGAAAAATGAAAAATAAATGAATAAAGTAGCAAATCAATAACAGAAAGATTGTTAAACTGTGTGTTACATACAGTAACTGTAACACAATCAAGGAAGTGATGTCATTTCTCCACAAAGTAATGTGAAAACAACAGCTGCTGTGAGGACGGGTGTGTTTGTGGGTCGGACTAAAGCAGTTATACCAGACCCTGTGACAGAATGGCTCTACATGGTCTGTTAGTCTAGACATTTATTGACCTGCAAATCACCCAGTCAATACTCACTGGTCGCTGATAGCTGCTAGTGCTCCACATGTTGAACACATCTGCTAATGTGACTCGCTGCATCTCATCATCATCAAACCCTGAACCTCATCAACGACTATTAAAACGTCACGTAGTAGATATGATATGAGGCATCTTCATTAACAACACATCAACTCATGAAACATATCAGTTTTGGATGTGTCAGGGTCAGAGTGTCAGCGTGTACATGCATACAGTCTCTTTCAAAATAAACTTCCAATGTAGGTTTACTTCGTCTTTAGGTTTACTACTTGGTTAGGTTTAAGAAGAGATCATGTTCTGTTTTTTTCAGGCTGTCCTCATACACTGTTGGTAGTTATACCTATGAAAAGTAATGCACTGTCATTTGTGTTTATTCCATGACATTAGTTCATATGTAATCCATGTAATCGTGAAGAAGAAGAAGAAGAAGATCAACCTTTATTAGTCCCACTAGGGGAAATTCAATTTACACTCTGTTGTTAACACACACATGCACATACAGGACCCATATACATGCAACAATGGAGAGATGTCAGAGTGAGGGGGCTGCTCCTGACAAGCGCCCCGAGCAGTTGGGGGTTTGGTGCCTTGCTCAGGGGCACCTCGGCAGTGCCCAAGAGGTAAACTGGCACCTCTCCAGCTACCAGTTCACACTCAGTTCTTGGTCCATGTCGGGACTTGAACCGGTGACCCTCCGGTTCCCAAGCCAACTCCCTACAGACTGAGCTACTGCCGCCCCCAGGAAGTATTGGTGCCTTCAGATGTGGTGGTGTTTACCGTGTTTACCAGCTGGGCCCTGAACGCCCCCTCATGTCATTATGTCTTTACTTTTCCTTCATTATGTTACCCACTAGCTAGCTCGCTATAACATTAGCCTCTGTGGCTTAAAGACAGTTATGTTAATATTGTTCTTCACGACTTAACCACTTGAACGTAACGCATGTTGTGAACATGACTTCCCACCTGGTAAACATGGTAAACTCGACCCCATTTTGGACGCGTTGGGGACCGCATGTCTATATACGCCTGTTACATGCAAAGTGTCCTTTCAAAATAAACCTCTGTTTTCACAGGAAGTTTGGTTTAGACAAGACAACCATGTTGATGTTAACTTCATTGACTAATGACTCACATGACAAAATAAGTCAACGTCGCTTTTAGTTTCACATGGGACACAACCAGCAGTCTCCTGGCTGGAGGTTTTATGTTTGTTTGACCCATCCGTCTCCCCTCCAACCCACCCTGTAGCTTCAGCTACCTCATAACACCAAAACTGATCACTTTCCCTGGAGCTTTGATGCAGATAAAAGCATCCACCAACTGGATAATGACAGTCCCCAGGCACAGAAAACACACCAATTAACCTATTACCTGCACCATCTGTAGGATGGGATGGGACAGGTGTGTGTGAGTGTGTGACTGTGTGTGTGTGTGTGGGTGCTGGAGCTCTGTCTCGGCAGTGTAGTTCAGGATGAAGTCGGGATGTTCCCCCAGCTAATGGCTTTGGATCGGAGCCCACAGTGACAGGACTGACTGACCAACCAACCGGCTGCTGTGTGAAGAAGTCTGGTTCACTGCCAAGTCAACACACACACACAACCAGCTGAGACACGAAGCTGAGAGCGGCAAAAGTATGCGTGTGTGTGTGTGTGTGTGTGTGTGTGTGTGTGTGTGTGTGTGTGTGTGTGTGTGCGTGTCAGGATGCTGATGTTGTTTTGGAAATTAAAAGTGACGTGCTGCATCCGGTGCATAAAAAAGGGGAAGATGTTGGTGTTTTTGGTATTTAATTATTTAAAATGATACTCTGAAGCGATCAATAGCAGAGTGGCCTGACTGGAATATTTAACCAGCTGATGCTGGAAGCTAAAAGTTCTCTATGTAGGTGTTTAAACAACCCATTGTCACTCCCAACTTGTCAAATGCCGCCAACTGGGCAGCGCCCCGGAAACCAGCGCCCTGGATTTTCAAGTAACTCCAATATAAACCCACCTGGTGCGTTATTCGATGGTGACGTAGTATTAATAGCTAGAATGTCCGCTACAGGAGGGGAGGTGCATGGGTCAAACAAACACAAGAGCTTCAACCAGGAGGCTGCTGTTCGTGTCCCGTGTGAAACTAAAAGTTTCTTATTTTGTCATGCACATCATTACTCACATAATTCATTGTTATCGTCAGTCTGGTGAGTCGTTAGCCAGTGAAGTTAATGTCGACCACGACCGTTACCTAACCTTCTCTAAGTGGTTGTGTTGCCTCAACCTAACTTCCTGAGAAAACAGAAGTTTATTTTGAAAGGACACTATACATGCAGCAAGCATATACTGATGCACCGTCCCTGGTCCGTCCAAAAGTAACGCAAGAGGGGTACCCAGTTTGTTGGTCTCCGACACCGAGGGGCACTGAAAGAAAGAAAGAAAGAAAGATATTCCTTTATTAGTCCCACAGTGGGGAAATTCAGTTTTACACTCTGTTGTTCACACAGTACATATACATGTCAATGGAGAGATGTCAGAGTGAGGGGGCTGCTCCTGACAAGCGCCCAGAGCAGTTGGGGGTTTGGTGCCTTGCTCAGGGGCACCTCGGCAGTGCCCAAGAGGTAAACTGGCATCTCTCCAGCAACCAGTTGGTCTTGGTCCATGGGGGATTTGAACCCGGGTCCTCCACATCCTAACCCAAGTCCTTACGGACTGAGCTACTGCCACCCCCAGCGACTGTATTTGAGGAGTTGGGAGGGAGAATATGTTGGTTTTGGAAAAACACCTACTCATGATGAACGGCAGTTCTCCATATTCTGTATCTTCAGAGATGCAGCATAAAAAACCACAGTGAGAGACAACCTGACTTCCCCTGAGAGTTTGAACAAAGAGATTAAAAAAACACCAAGAGACAGATGAGGAGGCAGTGGGATCTCACCTCTTGGTGAGGACACATCCGGACGTGGTGGAGGACACAGTTCCTGACATGCCATGAATGACAGTTTGACCGCAGCTGCATTTAAGAACCATTTAATCCAGTTTGTTTTGTTGTTTTAAGCTTTGGTTTCGGGCCAGGTTAAACCCCTTCTCTCTCTGACTGTTGCGGTACAGTTGTAAAGTGGAGGCATTCTGTATTTCAGCAACCCGGTGTCACAGGAAAGCGTATATATACCATGACGTAACACAGACTTCGCATTTTAGTGTTTTGTCGGGTTATTTGTATGACACACAAAGATCCACAGGCAGATTCAGGCAAGAAAGCTACTTAGTTAGGGGTGCTGTTGTGGCTCACTTGGTGGAGCGCCCCATGTGCCGGGGCTGGGTCCTTACGGCAGCGGCTCCAGGTTCAAGTCCTCAAGTCCGGCCTGGAGGCCCTTTGGTGCATGTCGTCTCCTCTGTCTCCCCCTTCCAACACTGTCGCTGTAAATACAAATAGAAAAATCCTCAAAAAATTTAAAAAAAAGAAAGAAAACCACTTTGTTAGGGTAAGGGTAAGTTTCAAATAAGTAAACGAAGTAGAATATGTACGAAAGCAACTACAATACATACTTCACATCACATGACAAATGTCACATTTTTCTTTTGGAAAAGATTGTGATTTGGGTTAAAATAACACCAGAAGTGACATTACTTAAGTACAGAAGTGACGTGACATAAATGTATGAATAAATCTATAAATTTACTTTGACTTGAGGTTTCAGACAAAGTTCTGTATTTCAGCAATCTGGTCTCACAAGACAGCGTATCAATACCACGGCATTACACGGACATGCGTGTGATTTGTACACCGCGCAAACATCCATAGTTATGTTTAGGAAACAAAGCCACTAACTCAACTAATAATAATAATAATAATAATAATAATAATAATTATTATCTCCCTTCTCTCCCCATCCCCCCTTTATATAAATTTTTTTTTGAAACCCCAGAACCCCACAAAAGCCCTTAATACCTCCCCCCCCTTCTTCCACACCCCCCACATATAATAATAATAATTATTATTATTATAATAATAATAATAATATTATTATTATTATTCACATTGGGCTCCTGGGCGAAAGTCCTATGTTTTCTTGACCCACCCATCCCCCCCGATAGGGATAATGTACAGTGAGCCCTTCTGTCAGGGTTTATTTCACAACAATGACTGAGAAAAAAATGTGAAAAATACACTTAAATTTCATTTTTGCAGCCTCTAGGTGGTGCTGACTCTTTTAACTACAGGCTTTTATTGGTTGTCCTTTGAACCCTGTAGTGGCCATCTTTGTTTTCTTTGCCCTCCTGGGTAGAGCAGAAAGAACATGGACGAACCGTGTAGTAGCATCTACCTCCATCTTCTTTTGGATCACTTTTAGAAGCACTGATCTGTAAGTACAGATTTTATAACATGCCCATTCTGTTGTGTATGTTTGTATTTGTGTTGATGGCTATGACCATCAATGCAAAACATATAGGTTAGGCCATGTTTTTATTCATTGTTCACCATGTAAACTGTCCTGTTGATGGCTAGCTAGCTATACTGGTAGCCAGATATATCAGATAGGCTTTATGAGGCATATTATCGTAATTAGGCTCATTGTTTCTCTATGTTTATATTTATATAATTATACTGTCAATATTAAAAGTAGTGTGCAATAAATCCATCATTTACTTCAGTGAGTACAGTGTGTTGAAGGAAGGGGACTCTTTGATGAGGGAAGAACACCACTAGCTGTTCATTATCTCACTTATTATTCCTGAATTTCCTGATTATATCCCGAATTTCCCTCCGGGGATTAATAAAAGTTCATCTTATCTTATCTTATCTTACCTTATCTTATTACATGGCTACTTACTGCAGAAATCAATAATTTAATACAAAAGTGGTCCGACGTCAGAACTGCGTCTGTTATACATGAAGAAATAACAAACTGTAGGATGCTGTGATTGACCAACGAGAATCCAGTATTCAACAGAGCCATGACTTCGTGCTGAACATCACAAAGAAAAAGTGAAATCTGTGTCTATGTACATAAATCAATACATTAAAGTTTATATTTTGTACATTAAACTGCTGTGCAACAGGGCTGCACCTACTGTAAGTAATACACCTACTATAGATAATTACCTCATACAACCCCATTTCAAAACACTCAAGATATCCCTTTAATAGTTTCTGAGCTCTTTACTCACCGTGGTCTAATGGTTCATGTTCACAATGTTTAATCTTTTTTATGGAGTGGCCTCGGTTCCCAGCACTGGACGCTTGATGGGCAACTAAATGGTTAATGGACTTGCATTTATATGGTGCTTCTGTAGTCCTCCGACCACTCAAAGCACTTTACACTACATGTTATATGAATATGAATACATTCATACACTGATATTAGAGGCTGCCATGCATCAGGATCTAATCTAAATACTAATTCACACAGCAGTTTGGGGTTAAGTGTCTTGCTCAAGGATACATCGACATGTGACCGGAGCAGCTGGGGATCGAACCAGCTACCTTCCGATTGGTGGACGATCTGCTCTACCCTCTGAGCCACCGTCGCCGCTGCTACTAGATGCAAGGCTCCTGATTGGACGAACGCTTTCCCTCCTGGGCTGCTGCTCCCAGCTTTCAAACTAGAACCAACATGGCAGCTTGTCTAGAAACTTAATGTGTGAAATAAGCCATGCAGTTGCTGGATCTGTCTTTAGTTTGAATCAAGAGTTTTCTTAAAAGTTTGTTGGGAGTTTCCAGAGGTGGCAAGTCACGCCAGACACCCAGTTTACCTAAGGTAGACTAGGCCTCAACTTTATGCAAATGAGGAGCGGGTAACGTGAAGGTCCGTGTCTTGAATCACACCACCAGAATGCATTGCACGGCTGCTTGTACAGACAATGAATGGGAAGCGTCGAAAGGATGGAGCGTGTGGAAACGTAGCATCAGACTTTTTCTTGTGGCAGAGTATTTGTGCAGAGCTGTATTGTTACCCGTTGGTAAAAATACTGTGAGCCCATGACTGCCATCAAGAGTCCTGTCAGTGGCCCAACACAACCAGAGATTACTTTGATAAAACAGTTGCAGGCAAGTTTCTATTGTCTTGCATGTTGCTCATTTTGTCATGTTGCCCTCCTGTATATGAGGCATGTTTTATCAGTCTGTCTCACCTAACAGAGACAACATCTGGATTAGTGTGTACAGGGTCTAATGGACAGTGAGGGGTTGGGGGTTGGTTTTGAAGGGCTGACAGTAGTTAAAGACAGGAGGGTGTTAGCATTACAAAGAGAGCTCCTCATTCAGCTCCCTGGGGTGAAATGTCAAAGCTGCCTCAGAGCCTCAGTAGATTAGGACTGACCCGACTCACTGCTCCCTCAGGTCCAATCACTCAGTCTGAAGAAGTCTGTGCCGCCTCCGTCCTCCCTGTGGAAACCAAGACTGATATATCACTGAGACTCGTCCACCTCAGCATGTCTTTAGTGTCCACTTCACTTTCTGATGGGTGTCTGGGTCCCCTGTCAGGCTGTTTTCATACACTGTTCATATAACCTACCTACAACAGGAAATGCACTGTGACTTGTATAACTCCCACAAAATCAGTTCATATGTAATCCATGTAATCATGAACAAGTATAAAGAGCGACAAGCACAACATCGGGAGGAGGTCGGGGTGGACGGGTGGGTGACAACACACCACACTTTCACCAGAAGACCGCTGTTCATGTCCAGTATGAAGCCAGACGTCAACATTCATTTATCCTTCACATAACTTCCGTACTGAAGTTACTCCACTTCCAGTGTTATTTTAACTCCAACCAACATATTTTCTTAAACCTAAGTAAGTAGTTTTTGTCACATAACTTCTTTATTTAAGTTGCTCCACTTCCGGTGTGGCTTCACCACATTTTTCCTTATCCTAACTATAGTTTTATTGATTATTTTGAAAAAAAAAATGGAGAAATTGATGGAAAATGCACAAAAATGAGGAACGACTTTCCGTAACATATCATACGAACCACTGTATGATGATATGATGCATCTGTAATTGAGTGTTTGGTAGTTTTAAAATCGAATGAATGAATAAAAGGCTCATTGCAGAGTTAAAGTTAGTGTGATCTCATTGTCTTGTCTGCATGTTGTTGGTCGTTTCAATGTGAAAATCATTAGTTTCATTATTGTATATAAATGCTGTGTTTGTATAACGTTCATCCTCAGTGCCAGTGACACCACCTGGTCTTCATACTGGAAAATTACAAAGCAGCAAATATAATGAATAAAAATATGAACATTTGTTTTGCTTCCATTTTTATGTGCTAAAGTCAGATTTTTTTTTCTATGTCCACTAAAGGCCTATTTCTCTCAAATATTGTTCACAAATTTGTCTAAATCAGATAGTGAGCACTTCTCCTTTGCTGAAATAATCCATCCACCTCTCAGGTGGCAGATCAAGATGCTGATTAGACAGCAGGATTATTGTATAGGTGTGCCTTAGACTAAAAGTCCACTCTAAACTGCGCAGTTTAACCACAGATGTCTCTAGTTTTGAGGTGTGTAGTTGGCAAGCTGACTGCAGGAATGTCCACCAGAGCTGTTGCCCGTGAACTGAATGTTCATTTCTCCACCATTAGCTGTCTCCAAAGGCGTTTCAGAGGATTTGGCAGTGCATCCAACCGACCTCATACCCACAGACCACGTGTAACCACATCAGCCCAGGACCTCCACATCCGACATCTTCACCTGCTAGATCATCAGAGACCAGCCACCCGGACAGCTGATGCAACGGTTTGCATAACCAAAGAATTTCTGGTGGCGGTGGGGTTATGGTACAGGCAGGTGTACGTTATGTACAACGAACACAGGTACATTTTATTAATGGCATTTTGAATGCACAGAGATACCGTGATGAGATCCTGAGACCCATTGTTGTCCATTGTGTTGGACTGTGTGAGGTTAATGGTGGTCACACCAGATACCGACTGGTTCTCTGACCCCCCCCCCCGTTCAGGGACTAATACTGTAAATGTCTCAGATAAAACTGCACATTTTAGAGTGGACTTTTATTGTGACAGTCTAAGGCTCACCTGTACAGTAATCATGCTGTCTAATCAGCATCTAGATCTGCCACACCTGAGAGGTGGATGGATTATTTCTGCAAAGGAGATGTGCTCACTAACAGATTTAGACAAATTTGTGAACAATATTTGAGAGAAATAGGCCTTTAGTGGACATAGAAAAAGTCTGAGATCTTTGACTTTAGCACATAAAAAATGGGAGCAAAAACAGTGATGGGTTTATATTTTTGTTCAGTGCATGTAAAATAATACGGTAATAATTAATTATTCAATTACTTTTAGTCAAAAAGAGTTGAGTAGATCTAAAGACGACACCGTAACCTCCATCTGGAAACAAGTAAGTACGACTGTTGAGATGCACGTTTTAAACTGTTAAAACAATGATGGTCAGTACACAGGACTGCTAAACACCCATAGGAATGGTCACTGCTTTGATATCTGGATATTCGCTGACAGTCTCCTCGCAGTGTGATCTACAGAGCTGCAGATTATGTCCAATTAAACTTTTTTTTTATCTCCGTGTCTGTTGATGAAAACATTAGTAACGGCGATCACTCACCATACACAGCTGCTAATCCATCACTATCACTCTCTCTCTATGGTCTCTCATCCCAAGTGTCCACTCAGTACACCAGTCAAACCGCAATGAGCTCACTCAACCTCCAGTCCCCTGGGGCATTGTGGGTAAACTCACAACATTATGCTCTCTATTGACTAGTGGAGTGCACTCCAGGGTCCATGGACACCGAGCAATTACACACACATACAAATGGCTGGTCACATGAACACATGCCCACACAAGGGATCGTCTATCTTGAACACACAAACAGTTTACACACTCTAGGCTTGTTGATGATGATGGTGATGAGCTGTGCTTTGCTAGAGAAGAGTAGCTGGTGGCAGCCGGGGGAGGTTTCAAAAAGCCTTAAGTCAAACAGCTCGAAGTCGGCTTGACTCTAACCGTGGAAGTGGATCTAATATTAACCCTGCTATTACTGTATAGAGATGGTCGTATACATTTAAATGTATAACATCATTTCCTGACTGAATTGTGCAAGAAACATAATAACATGGTTACTTTTCTTTGAGATTAAGCTGTGGAAAACAAACAAAATATATGTGCAAAGTAACAATATCTGAATAAAAGCATAAGAGTAAAAGTAAATCCAGCAGTAGCAGTGAACAATGGTGAAACATACAAATGAACGTGACTCAAGTGCTCATTTTAAAACCGATCAATACTGCATGTAAAAGGCAAAACCACTCAGTACTTTTCATGCTATTCCAGTTGGTGGTTTTAACCAGTTTGCAATTATAGAGAACACACAAATGCGTCAGAAATGTACTCATTGATGAATCCATTTGTTGCCTGCTTTAGTACTTGTAGTGGAATAATGATGAAAAATTATATTGGAATTGTCACAGTTTGGTTGTGAGTAGAGACATGATAGAAACTCCTAATGAACGCTCCTCTTCATGAGCTGTTTCCCATCAAGCATTTTGCTTCTGCAGCTCTTGGACAGAAACTGCGGTGCCTAGCTCTCAGAATAGTGTGTAGCTTTGTCCCACGAGATTCCCGAGTCTAGTCAAGTCTCCAGAGAAAGTCAGACAAAATTACTAACCATCATGCAATGCGCTTGGCAAGGCAATAAAATCTTGAAGCCTGCCCTGACTGACCTCATCAGACAGCTGACTGACATGTGAGGGTTGTTAGCTTGCTAGTTCTCTGACCTGGTGCCAGGTACACACAATGTTCAGTATTTATGATGAGATATCAGTATTTATGATGAGATATCAGTATTTATGATGAGATATCCTGTAGCGTATGGGGAAACCTGATGACAGCCAGTGACGCCGTCACGTGGGAAAGAACGACAGCCAATAGAGAACCGAGCTGACTGAAGAAGGAAGGACAACATAAGGAAGAGGTGCCAATGTGTTATTTAAATATAATAATAAATAAAAATGATAGTAACAGAAGTCTCTCTATTCCCTGATATTTAAAAAATAAATAAAAAATCCACAGAGGCTAAGGCCATCAGCATAAACAAGAGACGGCATTTTATAGTGTAGCTCAAGTACCCAAATCATATACTGAAATCCAGCATGTAGAGGCTGTTTAATGCTGCTGGGAGAAGGAGTCGCTCTTTCCTCCCCGACTCTCTCCTCCTATCGACGGACATGACGGAGTGATGTCTCTGTAAATCATTCATCGTATTGGAAGTATCGCCGCTAGCATTAGCCACATGTGTTGCACAGTGCTGACACACCATACTCTACAAAAGTAGATAGACGTAAATATGACAATTTAAATAAAAGGGAAGATAAAAAGTTGGAATATAAACAAGGTGATATATTGCAGATAGGAGTACTAGTGATATTACACAGTTGTGTACAGTATAGTGCAGATATTGTCAGTGTGTCTTTGGTGTGTATGTGGTCTACTGGGAGCAGTGCTGGTTGTGGAGTCTGACAGCTGCAGGAAGGAAGGACCTGTGATAGTCCATAAAAAGTAAACTAAAAGTATTACACACTTGAATATACTTCTGTTAGGTATGGCTAGACAGAATTTGGTTTCGTGTATGTCTCGTTACAGTCTGCAGGTTTGGTGAAATCAGCGCTACAGCTCAGGCTCTGTTTGCTTCTGTTGGTGTGAGATTTGTCTCAGCTTGGTGTGCTGCTTTTCATTTAGTGCTTATGTTTTCGGGTATTTGGTAGCTGGTACAAGATCAGACTTTATTTGCAATTTATACAGATTTACACTTTGGGATACCCATCATAAGAGTTCAGAAAGTGTCTGCACCAAATACAGTAGGTGATTATGTACTTCAAAATTCAGCAGCTTGTCTTTGCGAGATGTTTCTCTTCCTTGCATGTCTGCCCTGTATCTGAGCGTTGCTGGGTGGGGAACTAGAGCCGGTAAGATGGATGGTGGTGGTTGGAGGTTTTGTCATGGGTCCTATGGGAGAATTTCTACTGTAAAGAGGCTGTTTAATGGACAGAATGAGAGGCACTAATCTACTATATGTCCTTATTATATTGTCTCAGACTCTAAGGGTTTGACCTTGTTTTGTTTTCAGATGTCATGGTGTAGCCTTGTTAAGAGAGGGGGTGTGATTCCCCCCCGCTGTCTGGGAAGCTGTCCTGGGAGGGTCTTCATCCTGATCTGGTTCACCTCCAGGCTTTAACAGCTGGTCCATCCGACAGCTGACATCCACCCTGCATCTTTGGCCTGTTTCATGGACGACATCTTGGTTCCAGGTATTGTGCATGTTTGCTCACTGTCACTCTCACTGAGACTCTCGATTAGGACGGTGCCATCTGTCTGCTGTATGAGAGGCCTGTTGTCTGATGGTTTTGCAGCACACATCCATGCATGTATATATATATATATACACAGTATATGTGTGTGTGTTCTGCATATCATTCCATGATGACGGAGCAGCGTATTTAAAAGCTTTTTAGCCTCCGTTCTAACCTCTGGGACCAACATCTGTAGAGCAGTTTGAGAGCTCAGGCGTTACTGATTGTGGTTTGTGCACATGTATGCACACAATATGAAGGAACCAGTCCAAGGAGAGGTTTATATATAATAGCCGACCAATGTGAAAATCTGCGGACATTGTTGTTTGGTTCTGTTGGTGTGAGATTTGTTGTAGCTTGGTTTCACGTTTGTGCGTGCATCATTGCAATGTACACTGCGTTATTTTAGGTTTTAAAGGAGTATACTAATAGCATACTTGAATAAACTTTTGGTTAAGGGTTCTCAGACCTGGAGTTATCCCACTGGTCCTCACTTTGCCAAATAGTCTTTGCTAACGCATACGCCAAAATGTCATTACTACCTAAATGTACTCATTTCACCAACATTTTGCAAAAACAGTTTTTGTCACAGCCAAAAAAGACTAATAACTAAAATATGCTCAGTTTACTTTACCAAACTAAAGATATACTTCCACCAAAATGTCCCTAAAATGCCTCCACTATAAACCCAAAGTGTTGTGACCGTAGTACAAAGACACACAGACGCTTGATGCTGTGTGTAACACACTTGGAGCTGCCTCCTGTCAGATCACACAGCTCGACTCGCGGAGATGAACAGAAAAAGAGAGAAGCAGAAGAAAGAGAGAGAAAACAGTGTTTTTAGGCCAGTCTAGTTAAGACCTCACTGTCCCAGTTGAACAGAATATAGAGCTCACACTGTGAGATGAAAGCTGTGTGTGTGTGTGTGTGTGTGTGTGTGTGTGTGTGTGTGTGTGTGTGTGTGTGTGTGTGTGTGTGTGTGTGTGTGTGTGCGGTGTACACTCAGCAGTAGGTCTGTCTCTCTGGGACAGATCTCAGTAGGAGTCGGAGCGACGGCGTACTATGAATTTGTTTTCAGATTTTGTGAGCGGAGTCAGCAGCGGCAGCAGGAATCTGACCGTCTACATCAAACCTGTGGCTCCCGGCGGTCAGCGGCAACGGTGCATCTTTTCACTTGATGTGCATTTATTGGCAGCAGTGTTTTTGACTCTGGGCCAGAGGCCTGTACTACGAAGTATGGTTATTGAGACAACCTCAGAGTTAACCCTTCAGGGTTTTACATCCTACGACCGTGGTTCACTTCTTACCAGGGTAGATCTCCATGGTAACTGATGCTGAACACCTAACCTGCTCCGGGGCAGGTTATGTTCCAGATATAAGAAATCAACATGTGTAAAAGCACCGCCTACTGACCAATCAGAGCTCGGTGTGTGGATTGTATGATAATATTACACAAAGGCGAAGAAGTTACAGCCATAATCCAGCGGAGAGCAACACAGTTTGAACTGACGAATGCAGGAAGGACAGCTGGGGGTGATTACCACTTTGAATTATGTTTTTATATTTATTTTTTAAGTCTGCCCCCACTGCCAGAATCAGAGACACAACTGAAAGAAGGCTGAAATGGTCATAAACGCCACAACTTTGTTAAATGTCATAATGAGGTGTAATTTATTCATCCATTATATTCTGAAAGTTTATTATAATATCACTGCCCCATCTAGATGACTATATCTGACTTTTGAGTACTCCATTCAATTAATAAGCCTGTTAATTTATGCATTCACACATCTGCAGTTTTTTCTTTTGCCAGCTGTCCTTCCTGCATTTGACAGCTTCAGCTGTGTTGCTTTTAGTCTGATTATGTGTTTAATGTCTTTGTATTTGTCTAATATAATATTTTGCTCTTGTGCCGCTCTGCTGACAGCAGAAATGTCCATGTTTGTGATTGGTCTGCTGCAAACCCCGCCCCTTTCATGTGAATGTGCTCAGAGCCAGATAGATAACCACCTTCAAACGACCCGTCATGAGGCTGGTTGTATGCATGCTGGTTAGATTTGTGTCTGACTTGATCCTGACTTGCTCAAGCACAGGTGGGAAACAATAACCTCACTAGATCAATGCAGCTGAAGTTTTTAGAGCTAGCTGCCCTCCACCAGCTGCAAAACCCAGGGCATGATGGGAAATGCCTGGCTGTCACCTGATCAAAGACCTGATTGGCTCTCTGTTTTGTCCACAAACACCACATGTCGTAGACGTTAAAGTTGTCACCAAGGAGGTTAAATAATGCAAATCCACAAATTTGGTGAGAAAAACCTGTCACAGCCATTTTCAAAGGCGTCTCTTAACTTCTGACCTCAAGATATGTGAATGTAAATGGATTGTATGAAGAAGACCTTTATTAATCCCACAGTGGGGAAATTTGGTCGTTACAGCAGCACATTTAAAAACACCCAAGTGTACATAAAAATATATGGAAAAAATACAGACAAATATACAAAGGATATACAAATATAAACAGATATACAGCAGTATATATAAATAAACAGTAATATAGACAAATATACAGAAAGATTTCCTATAAAAAAGGAAAAAAGAATAAAGTAAGTAGATTGATCTGAAAATCTTGGAAACTGTAAATTCACCGGATGGAGTATATATAAAAGTATAGAAATAGCTATGAATGTATGGGTACTGTATGTATGTATGGGTAGTATGGGTACTCGATGGGCTTGAAATTGGCATTTTTTTTAACGCTAAAAGCAGTTCCTGTGAGGGTCTCTGGACAATATGATAACGCAAATAGACAAAGTAGTAAAATAAAGGGCTAAATGTTTTGGCTATTTTCTTTCCACCAGTCTGAAAGAAGACATATTATGGAAGCAAAATAGCCCAAAATTGCAAAATGCTTGCGGTAAAGGAGCAGTGTGTAGGATCTGGTGGCATCTAGTGGTGAGGTCGCATATTGCAACCACCTGAAGCTTCGCTCATGTGCCAAACGTGTCGGAGAATTATGACCGATGTGAGTATATGACTCTCTGTAGGTGCTGTAAGAGCAGCGTAGGTCACCTGGAGCAGAGCGTTGAGTTTGTGTGAACATGGGACGCGAGTGGCGAAGCAAGAGGGAGAGAGCGGCAGCGAGTAACGTTATCGACTCCGGCCCAAGCAGGAAAACTTACAGTGATTGGTTTGTTCATTCTGGGCTACTGTAGAAACCTGGTGGAGAGGACCTGCTCCCTATGTACATATAAATGGCTCATTATACACTAAGAAAATACTTATACACTGTACTGCTTATTATTATCATATTCTATTTCTGCCAATAGATCCTTAACATTACAAACTGTTCCTTTAAAAAGACAGATATGAAGACATTGATGCAAAAGTGAAGCATATTTCATTAGTATCTTAGAACTATAGGAACATATTAGTGTGACTTAACCCATTTCATTTACTACTAATAACCTAGTGTTGCATTACTGTTAAGAATTATTATCTACATGTTTTTGTCAAATACCGACGTTTGGTTAGTGGCCCTACGCTACAAGCTATGACGCTCTGGGTTCGCCTCTCGTGTCGGTTTTGGACGTGTCAGAGATGCCGTTTTAGTTTCCGCTGATGTATTGTGTCTTTTCAAAATAAACTTCCACAGTAGGTCTCCATCATATTTAGGTTTAATTATGCAACAAAACTATTTGGTTAGGTTTAGGAAAAGATAGTTAGATAGTTAAGAATGGTACTAAAAACTAAAAGTCAACATTTTTACGACTTGTGGTGCCTTCAAATGGGGTCGTGTTTACCATGTTTACGATACGGGAAGTTGTCTTCGTGTCTTCATGCATGGCGTTCAAGTCGTGAAGAACGCCGCTGCTAAGCAATATTTAACTTTTTATTAACAATTTAGCAAGCTAACTAGTGGGTAACATAATGTATGTATGGAAATGTAATGACATAATGACACAGGAGAAACATGAAGTCGTTGAGAATCTCAACATTTTCTTCAGACAGATTATAACATCACCAATAAAACAATATAACACTAAAATTACAGTATATTAACTTAGTGTGTACCAATAAATGAATAACCATGGGCTCCACCATTTCTCACAACATCAACAAACACGTCGTGAACTCAAATCTTTCAGAAATTTTCCACTGACGAGGTCGTGAATATGAGGTGAGGGGGGCGTTCAGGGCCCAACTCGTAAACACAGTAAACACCACCACATTCGAAGAGCAGTCCCATACAACCTCCCCTCCCACCAGCCTACGCAGACTCTGACGGTGCGACGGTCAGGAGGGGCGCTGACCAGACATCAGTGTTTAATGAGTTGGGGGTGAGAACAGGTTGCAGAGCAGCCCTTGGTTTCAGTATTATGGTCGCTGCACACTCGGTGTACCATCCTGGTTTGGCTGCTGAATCGGTCCTGCTGTCTAAGCAGCAGCAGTGTATCAGGCCATGTTTACTGCCATCAGATTAGCTTGCAGTAGCCTTTGGTCCGATGTGCACAGCTGACTGCTGGCGTGCTAACAGACTTATGCCTGTTTATACCATCCAGAACAACAACAACAGTCTTCTGCCAGCTGGAGTCATCCAGGGTTATTTGGCATGCTTAAGGACACGTCACAGTAGATGCAGAGTGGATGAGGAAGTAGCACTCATTTCATTTCCCTGTTGAAGTTCTCAGCAGGTAACTTGTGATCTTTAATTCACAGAATCAAATTAAATACCTCCATCCACCTTTCCATCAGTCTGTGCTCCTTCTTCAGGAGGTGAAACCAATCAGCACACATCAACGAATTAGCTTTTTATGGAGAATAAAAAGACTACAAAAACACTGCAGCTTTTTGACATCATCCCAAAAAGACCCAATCTGAAAGGGACCTGAGGACAGAACAGCAACACTGATTAATAACTACCAATTAATGATTACCACAAAAACATTTTTCTGCTGTGATGATAATGATGATGACACACTTGAAAACCCACTTGGATCCACTCAGGTATCGGACATGTTGACACACAGACCAGAAGTAATACAACAGGATCCTACCGGACCTGATTAGACCTGGTCTGCCTTTGGCACTGGATTCTGGGATTATTAGAAACCTTTTGACAGCCCACCACACATATATTTATACATGTAAATGACAAATATAGACTTGGAACCTGAAGCTTGAGGATGCAGTTATGTATGAAAGGCTTGAGTGAAACACTGCAACACGTTTTCACTCCCAAATCATCAAAAACTGACTCTTGGTCAGTGGCTCTACGCATCAAACTATGATGTCTCTAGCATCAGTAACTATACCTACGTAAAGTAATGTTGAGGACGTCGGGGTGGATGAGTGGGTCAAAAAAATAACAGACTTTCACCCAGGAGGCCGGCATTCATGTGAAACCAGAGGTCAAAATAGATTTATTTGTCACATAGCATCTGTACTTAAGTTATGCCAGTTATTTTAACTCAAACCAAAGTTTGAGTTATCCAGCAAAGTGAACCTTTTGCTAAACCTAAGCAGTTTTATTGTCTAAACCTAACCAAGTCGATCTTTTCCTCAACCTAACTAAGCAGTTTTGTTGCTTAAACAACCCCCCCGAGACCCCTAATGGTATAAGTGGTTGACGATGGTTGTGTAGGGATTATTTAATAAACACACTGGTCATTCAGTTAGCATTACTCGATTTATTCAGTAAATGCATTTGGATCGATAAGGCAGACCATAGTTGGTACAAAGACAAAGAGCTGTTTCACTACAGCATTCTTTATAACCTTTATAACCTTGATTTTCAAAAGAAAAAAAAATATAAAAAAAAAACAAGTGAAGCTACACGGGACAGAATCTTCTCTGTCGAAGCAAATTATTATTTATCTGAGTACACAAATGACAATTCTGGCAGCAACTGAATCGAAGGCAACTTTACTTAGATTTGTCTCTGAAGACGTTTCAACCCTGCGTTCGTAATGCAACAGTCTGACTAGTGGAGACTAGTCAGACTAGTGGGGACTAGTCAGACTGGGATCTGACAAAGCGTCAGTGTATGATGAGTTGGGTTGACAACATGTTGCCCCTCCAACCCACCCGTTATCACTCTTTACATGACATCAGCTGCTCTAAACGTCTATGATAATGAAGCAGTGGGGGTTTATATTGGAGTTAGTTGAAAGCCCGGTGCATCCCATACAGATGCTAAAGAGGGCATCGGTGCATCGAGGGGGCACTGACCAAGCGTCGGTATTTGACGAGTTGGGAGTGAGCGTCAACAGCGATGATGGCAACAATGGAAACGCATCTGTTCTGTGGGGTTGTTAGTTTCCTGTCATCTTCTGTCATATCCATCCTCCCCGGCTAAACTCAGCCTCCCCCGTCTGACCAGCTTAGCACAGTTAGAGCCATTTATAGCAGACGAAGACCCCCACCTGAGCAAAGGTTAGAGCCAATGAGTTTACTACCGGTTAACAGACAAAAGCACTATGGTGGTGGACACTTAAAAACAAGCTCTTTAGTGACCTGAAGAGGTGAGCAGTGAAGGTGAACCAGGATCAGAGAGTTTACAGGCCTGGAGGATAAGTCAGGATGAAACACAACTGCCTTCACATCTTTCCCTCATTTCTATGAAAATCCACTTGGCAGACACTTGAACTTTTCTGCAGATAAAAAATTCATCACATTGAAAAATTTATTGGACTTTTTTTTTGTCAAAGTTATGTGAACAACTACATGGTGATGTACTTATGAGGCTGGAATTACAGTTGTGATAAAATACTTCAAATTTCAAGTTTGTTTATTGTCATATGAACAACAATTAAAGAGAAGCACATCCTTAGCAATGAAAATGTTCAACAATACTCATTAAATATGTGTAAAAGAGAATCACACGTGTAAAAAAATGACAATCTACGATAAATAGTGCAAAGGTAAACTATGAGGATAACATATAAGGTATATAAAATAAAATAATATATATTTGTTAATCATATATGTGTGTGTGTGTGTGTGTGTGTGTGTGTGTGTGTGTGTGTGTGTGTGTGTGTGTGTCCTTTGGAAGAGAAAGCGGTTTGTAGAAAGTTCTGGTGAAAGCTGTGACAGGTGGTAAAAGAGGTCAATCAGGAACATTGGGTCATATCAGTTGACCTTCTTCCTGGCAGAGGTCAAAGGTGACGCAAAGCTGAGGGGTTAAGTTACCAGCAGAGTTTACACTTAAACATGCTGTATGGGTGATTTGCTCAGGGTAAGCTTGCTGTGTTGGATAATTGACAAAGAAGGAGTTAAATGCTTCAGGTTAAAGCTGACCATGGCTCTGAAATATCAGTAAGTTAGAATCTATGGCCCCAACCATGGCTCTGAAATATCAGTATGTTAGAACCTATGGCACCGACCATGGCTCTGAAATATCAGTACGTTAGAATCTATGGCCCCAACCATGGCTCTGAAATATCAGTAAGTTAGAATCTATGGCCCCAACCATGGCTCTGAAATATCAGTATGTTAGAATCTATGGCCCCGACCATGGCTCTGAAATATCAGTAAGTTAGAACCTATGGCCCTGACCATGGCTCTGAAATATCAGTAAGTTAGAATCTATGGCCCTGACCATGGCTCTGAAATATCAGTATGTTAGAATCTATGGCCCTGACCATGGCTCTGAAATATCAGTAAGTTAGAATCTATGGCCCCGACCATGGCTCTGAAATATCAGTATGTTAGAATCTATGGCCCCGACCATGGCTCTGAAATATCAGTAATTTAGACTCTATGGCCCCAACCATGGCTCTGAAATATCAGTAATTTAGACTCTATGGCCCCGACCATGGCTCTGACATATCAGTAATTTAGACTCTATGGCCCCAACCATGGCTCTGACATATCAGTAATTTAGACTCTATGACCCCGACCATGGCTCTGACATATCAGTAAGTTAACCTATGGCTCCGACCATGGCTCTGAAATATCAGTACGTTAGAATCCTTGGCCCCAACCATGGCTCTGACATATCAGTAATTTAGACTCTATGGCCCCGACCATGGCTCTGACATATCAGTAATTTAGACTCTATGACCCCGACCACGGCTCTGACATATCAGTAAGTTAACCTATGGCTCCGACCATGGCTCTGAAATATCAGTACGTTAGAATCCTTGGCCCCAACCATGGCTCTGACATATCAGTAATTTAGACTCTATGGCCCCGACCACGGCTCTGACATATCAGTAATTTAGACTCTATGGCCCCAACCATGGCTCTGACATATCAGTAATTTAGACTCTATGGCCCCAACCATGGCTCTGACATATCAGTAATTTAGACTCTATGGCCCCGACCATGGCTCTGACATATCAGTAATTTAGACTCTATGGCCCCAACCATGGCTCTACATATCAGTAATTTAGACTCTATGGCCCCGACCATGGCTCTACATATCAGTAATTTAGACTCTATGGCCCCAACCATGGCTCTACATATCAGTAATTTAGATTCTATGGCCCCGACCATGGCTCTAAATATCAGTAAGTTAACCTATGGCCCCAACCATGGCTCTACATATCAGTAATTTAGACTCTATGGCCCTGACCACGGCTCTGAAATATCAGTAAGTTAGAACCTATGGCCCCGACCACGGCTCTGACATATCAGTAATTTAGACTCTATGGCCCCAACCATGGCTCTACATATCAGTAATTTAGACTCTATGGCCCCGACCACGGCTCTGAAATATCAGTAAGTTAGAACCTATGGCCCCGACCACGGCTCTGAAATATCAGTAAGTTAGAACCTATGGCCCCGACCATGGCTCTGAAATATCAGTAAGTTAGAACCTATGGCCCCGACCAAATCGATCAAACTGGGTCCATCCTGCCTGTTAAAAATGTACAAATCGGCTGCTGATTTGAATTCAGGTATTTCTGGTGTTGGTGGACTAAAACTCTGCTTTTACTTATTTACTGTTTTATTGTATTTGAACACACAACCACATGTTAACAGAAAGCACTTCCTGTACAGGTGATAAACTGTACTGAAACTCTGAATCACAGAAACAACCAAAGGAAATGTTTAGTTTGTGCACACCACACGGTTTAGTTCTGGATTTCAAAATGTACCTGAATTAGTGACGACTGCTTTAGGTCTAACCTCTACTGGAGGTCTGCTGTCTCCTCTTGCAAAAGCTTCCAGCTTTGGTCAGGTTCAGGTTTGGTTATTTTCTAGTGCAGCTTAGTACGAAATGGCTTAATGATAAGTGTGGCAACTCTAATTCTATAATAGTCTGTGATAAAACTTACAGCTGTTAAAAGAAAAAAAAGTTAAAGTCGTTGCTCCTATAAACTAGCATTCTTGTGGTAATGACGGCCTCTGGGCGAGGAGAAGCTCCTGAAAGAGACATTTCTTTCCAGTTCTTCCTGTATTTTTACTGTATGAACATACATCATGATGATTTGTACTTTATCCTCATGTTAGACCTGTTGCACATTTTATTTTGCCAACAGTTTATCAGATTACTGATGTACACGCTGACATTTTAAGGGATTGTCTGTCAGTGTGAAAGGAAAACAACACAGAAAAGGCTCATAACACAACAAAAGTTAGAAAAAAGTGTTTTCTTACAAATTTGTTGTTTTATAATCTCAGAGAATATGAGTTTTTTTTCTTGTAAATTTGCCCCTTTAATCTAGTAAATTACATTTCCCCATCCTAACACGCCATCGTAGATACAAGATTAAATTTTCATCATAAACTACATCTCAACTCAGTTTATAAGTTTTGTGGGTATAATTAACCACTAATTCAACACACAAAACAATGGTGTCTTTAGTCAGTTAGTGTGATGGATCCCATTAGATACACACAAGCCTCACACCCAATCATTACCGCCAACATGGCCTCCAGAAGGTGTCCTCCACCTGCCCATCACCCACCAACCCCTCCACCCTCCCCGTGTTCCTCCGCTGGCGAGGGCGGGGCTCACCTAACAAGATCACCGCCGGCTAATCAGTAGGGAGGATTCCCATTGGCTGAGAGCCCAGGGGCAAGCCCGTGGCGGGAGGACGGCATGACAACAACACTGATTGACACTGACAGGTCATTGCTACACATAATGGGATTAATGGGGGGGGCAGAGAAAGAGAGAGAGAGAGAGAGACACTCCGTGTCATGGTCATTGTTGTACAATGTTAGCAACATGCTAGTTCACAACGCTGCTAAATAGAGACTGTGATTGTAGAGTTTTTTTAATCTTATTTATTATCATAACACAATGTATCCTGATAAAATGCTTCATATGATATTTTGCAAAATGTCATTGCTGATCTTTCATGCATTTTCCTATAAAAGTCCAGCAACACGTGTCAATTTATGCTCGTTACATGTATACAGTCTTTTCAAAATAAAATTCTGTCTTCACAGGAAACAACTTGGTTAGTTTTAGGCAACAAAGCTACTTAGTTAGGTTTGGGAAAAGATGGTGGTTTGGGTTAAAATAACTACACAAGTGGGGCAACTTTAGTACGTTAAATGACAAATAAATCAACGTTGACTTCTGGTGTCAACGAGACACAGACGCTGGTGTCATGGTCTAAAGTCCAGTATTTTTTGACCCACCTGTCCATCTGGATGTCCTCCCTACGAAGTGTTTGTCACTCTGTATACTTCCAGGTTCACATACTAACTTATTTTGTGAATATTATACAAATTACTGTGCATTAACTTTTAGTAGGTATAGTTACGAAGGGCCAGCCCCTTCTCATTCCCCGGGCGTTAAATACTGCAGCTTTGTCAAGGCCATCAGCGTTGGGTACTGTACAAGGCATCCTTTAGAGCCGGTATGAAATGCACTTGGTGTTTCATTCACTAAAGTCAACAGTAAAACATCTGACAAAGTCCGCAAATGATGCTAATTTTGCATGTTCGCGTCATGTCATTGGCACGACTTTGTGTGCAATCGCATCACATGAAAAGTTTGCTTTGCTCTTGGCGTGAACACACCTTCACCTTTGTTCATCGTCTCTTTATAATATGAATAATAATTAATAATAACAAAACACAAGTTCTGTGTGTGAATGGAGCTTAAGAGATTTATAGAGAGAGAGATGATGAAGATGAGGATAAAGAAAAGGATGCGAATGCTCGAGAGAAGAAAAAGGGGGAATTTAGGAAAATGGAGGATGGATGATTGAGAGGCGTTAGGAGTAAATGAGAGAACGAGGAAGGAGAGAGAAGAAGAGGAAGACAGAGGAGGAAAAGATGAGGAGTGGAAAGGAGGTAAAACCAGCCTCAAACCTAATTACACAGATTAATGTGGCTTGGAGAGAGCAGTTACCCAAATGGACTAAAAGAGAGAGAGACTATTACACCCCACGATGCTCTCAGCTCTAAATGTTCATAGATGACTCTCTCACTCGTTCTTGTTAGAGAGGATGTGTCAGCACAATACTTTATCAATTCAGTTCAATTCACTGAGTATTATTGAAATAAAGCACAGTCTAGTCTGTAAAGTGACTGAACAAAATAACACCTCATGGACTAAAAGACGCTGAAACCGTCCTGAATGGGCAGATTCCCAGAGCGACAAATTAGTGGAAAATGAAAAAGAAGACAGAAGACAGCTATACGATGAAAATATGATTTATACAGTTTATTATACAAATAATTGCCATTGTCTGGAATTGGAAAGAAGATGAAATGCAATCCAGGAAGTCTTGTTTGATGGATAGAGTTTGAAACTATTTTACAGCTCCTGAAAGTCGTCAAGGCTGCGGTCATTTCATCCTCCCTCTCAGGGATGGTGAGGTAAACAGTGAATTTAGGATCCTTCAACCTTCTGCTGCTGCAATTTTCACCATTCTTTTACAATCTACCTCTTGCAAGTCCCCCAACTTTATGTTTCTATGAAGTATACGCTGATCAGCCGTAACATTAGGTCAGCATGGGCACCCTGACAGCAACCAACTGTGATGCTCTGTGTGTTCTGACCTTTCTGTCAGAACCAGAACACTTTCAGCACATTGAGCTGCAGTAGCTCTTCTATTGGATCACTGAGCCTTGTTGCCGGTTCACCAGTTCTCCTTCTTGGTCCACTTCTGCTAGGTCCTGACCACTGCAGACTGGGAACATCCCACAGGAGCTGCAGTCCTAGAGATGTGCTGACCCAGTCGTCCAGCCATCACAGTTCAATGTTTTTCACTTCACCTGTCAGTGGTCACAATGGTCTTAATGTTATGGCTGATCGGTCCAGTGCTTGGTACTAATTTCCTGCAACTTCATCATTTTCATCATTGCATCTTGCAGGTTTTGGTTGCTCAGGACCGGGAGGTGTGCTTTAGACGTGCCATGTGTACGGTGCCTTCGTTTCTCGTTAAGTCGTTTCTCGTTGAGTTGCTAGTCAGTGAACTTAAAGTCAACCACAGAATAAGATTATTAAGATAAGATAAGATGAACCTTTATTAATCCCCGGAGGGAAATTCGGGAAATCTTCGGGAATCTGTTCTACTTCACCTGCTCCATCTCTGCTTTGAATACACTACAGTCTGGACATGACCTGGGAACTCTATTCAATCTCCTATCCTTGAATTCATAAACAAACTGATTTAATATTAAAATAATAAATAATTTACCGTCAAAGGACACAAAGGCACGGGCCAGCGCATGCTCACAACTTTCAAGTCTTTAAAAATGTGTCACACATCCAGGATACAGAATAGTTTCATTTTTAAAAACAGGTTTGATTCATGTCAACATCAAAAGAAACTAGTCGCTGTTTGTGTCTCTGCTGCAGCTTCCAACTCTTCTCTTCATTTCCCCGCAATTACCTCACCTCTGTGTGTGTGTGTGTGTGTGTGTGTGTGTGTGTGAGCATGACTCATCACACACACACACACACACACACACACACACACACACACACACACACACACACACAGCCTTTAATTCATGTGATGGGGGTTTGTGGGTGTTTTGGGGGGCTTCAGGACGCTGACATGCATCACAGCTCAGCCACTGAAAGGAGACCTGCTCCTCCTCTAACTCCTCCCACCCTCATCCCTCGTTTTTTCCTCCTCTTTCTCCCTCTCATTCTTCAGCCTTCTCCTCCTCCCTTCCTCCTTCTGTCCCTTGTCCTTACCCACACTGTCTCCTCTTTCTTCTTCTTTTTCCTCTTCTTGTCACTCCTCCTCCCATTCCTGTTCTTTTCTTTTACTGTCCATGTCTTCTTTCTTCCTCTTCTTGCTCCTCTCCTTCCACCTCCTCTGTTCCCCTCTCCCTTCTCCTCATTTTCCTCCTCTTTTTGTCCACCTCCTCTTCACCTGTCCTGCCATCTGCCCACCACTCCTCTTCCTCTCATACTTCCTCCTCCTCCATCTCCATCCTCTTCTTCCGCTTTTCTCTCTTTTTCTTCTTTTCATTTCTCTTCTTGTTCTCCTCCTCTCTTTTCCTAAATGCTACTTTTCCTCGTGCTCCTTGTTTCTACTTTTACTTGTCAAGTCAATTTTATTTAGTTAAATTTATTTAGTCAATATCACAAATCACAAATTTGCCTCAGGAGGCTTTACAATCAGGATATGACACTCTCCATTTCTTCCTCCTGTGCTCCTCCTCTTCCTCCCCTTTCATCCCTCCATCACTTTTCCTCCTTCTCCCTCTTCCATGCCCACTCCTCTACCTCATTTTCCTGTTTTAGTTCATGCTTCACTCCCTTCCTCTTCATCTTGTCCCTCTCTCCTCCTCTTATTTTCCTCTAATGCTTCCTCCTCCTCCATCTCCTTCCTCTTGTTCCTTTCATCTCTCTTCCTTCCTGCCTCCAACTCCCCATCCTTTCTTCTTCCTTTTCCTCTCTTATTCTTCCCATTTGTCTTCTTCCCCTCTTTCCATCCCTGCTCCTCCTCCTCGTCTCATCTCCCGCTCTCCTTCTTCCTGCCCTCCTTTCCTCCAGCACCTCCCCTCTTTTCACACCTTCTGCTCATCTCTTCCCCTCTAATGCACATAGTTTTCATGCTCTTTTATTTCCCTTCAAGCCTGACTTATTCCCTTTCTGTCACACACACACATTTTCACCTCCTTGTCTCTTCCTTGCATCCTTTCCTTCCTTCTCTTTTCCCCATGCTTACTCCCCCCTCCTCCTCCTCCTCCCATCTCTCTCCCTCTGTTATTCCACCAGTCAACATTGATTAGATATCGAAGTTAATCCCAGCTAAACTCCTCCGCTTATAGCCCGCTTGCCTCGACCAATCACCGCACCGCTTGCTACCAATAGGGGCTCTAAACTGCATCCCGATTGGCTGACGGACGCTGCATGCTGCCGCACGGGCAAGCCACACGTCTGAAAATAAGCGAGCGGGGATGGGTGAGCGGGAAATGAATTTGACAGGTAGTGCTGAAAGCCTGATACGACACACACATGCACATACACATGCACACACACATGCACACTTCCCCTAACCCTTGACATATACAGAAGCTTACTCACGAGTACACACACACACACACACACACACACACACACACACACATGCTTACTCACCCGTGTAGCTTAGCATGAAGAGGCACACAAAGGCTGTTCTTTGTGAATGTGCACTCACTGATTCAAGGGAAACGGTGAATTCAAAGTTTACATTTTGACCCAGCTGTTTGTTCATTTATAAGTAAATGCACACAGTGGTATGAACATTTACTGTAAAAACTGTAAATTTAATCGCACAAATCCACATAATGTAGCTTTAAATTTGAATGCAATTTATATGTATTTCCTCTTATAGGCTTTTGTAGAGGGCATTCACATCAATGGTGCTAAAGATGCTGGTCTTTTTCCTGAAGGTCGTCTTCCTCTCTCCTCAGAAACAAAGTTTGGAAATTAGTGACTAGTGGATTATTTCTGTTATTCCAGTGCTAATTGTCATTGTATTTGGCATGGCTGTAAAGCCTGTTTTTTAAATTCACAGTGATGTCCAACTAGTAAGGATCATGCATTTGTAGGTTGAGCAGCACAGCTGATTATGTTTAGCACTTGCAGAGAATTTGGGCTAATTTCACTTGGGCGCTACCCACATAATCAGCCCCCCAGGTAAAATGAGTGCCCACTCCTGGTATGTAGAGTATCTGTGATGACCACTAACACACACATCCACACAGAGCTCATCAGGTGTTTGCACTAATGCGTGGTGATAGCATGAGTGGGAGGGAGGTGTGTGTGTGCGTCCTGGTCATTCACAGCTGCCCGCTCAGTGCAGAGCTAAGATAACAGAGATGACTTCACCGTCCAATCCCCCACAATCCCTCTGTGTGTGTGTGTGTGTGTGTGTGTGTGTGTGTGTGTGTGTGTGTGTGTGTGTGTCACATACGTCCTGCCCCCCCATGTATTTTCTCTGTTCTGTTTTACAAAGAAATATTATCTGATATTTAAACATATCAATGAACTGGATATTCAGATCATTGCATGTAAACATCTCAATAATCAATACGAAACAGAGCAGCGTTTGTGGGAAATTAAAGCCGGTCTTGCTGGAATTTATTCACCTAATTAGCGAAAGACATTTTTCACATGACAGCTCAGAGAAATCAGGTCAAATTATGATAAATTATCCATTTTCATGAGCTACTATTGCATAGTGTGTCTAGCAGCCATTCCATTTGGTATCCCCATGGCCTTTCCATGATTGTCCCTAAATCCCATCCCTAAAACAATCTTAACAATTTACTGTCTGTAACAACATACAAACACCATTTATAGTCCCTACTGGCACAACACATTTCCAATTTTGTGTCCCTAAATAAAATCCTCACAATTTATTCTCCATAACACCATTTATTATGCCCCGTGCCCATTTATAATCCCTGCTCACCCAACACATTAACCATTTGCAATACTAAATCTCCTATCAACTCAGTATCACTGACACCATTTATTATCCCCTGTGCCATTTACCTGCCCTACCAATTGAATCACCATTTACTTTACTTATCCCGTCCCCATAGTTATGTCAGCACAATTAATGAGCCTAACACAATTTATGATTTACAGTCCCTACTGGTACAACATTTTTCCCATTTTGTATCCCTAAAACAATCTTTATAAATTAAAGATTTACTGTCTCTGACATCACCTCTAGTAGCATTTAGCAAGCCTTTTTGTGTCCCTAGCATCCATCTGGTATTGTGTTTATGCATGTGTGTCTGTCTTTCTGGTGTATCCATCTCTTTTCCTCTGTCTGTCTGACATCTCTGTGATGCTTATTTATTACCCAGAAGCCCCTGCTCTTGCCAGGCATGCCAAGGCTGGTCGCCCTGTCCTCAGGCAAACTCTTTCTCTCTTTCATTACCCCGTCTCTCTCACTCTATCAATGGCTCCCTCTCTTTTTATGCCTCTGTCTGGCACTCTCTCCGTCTCATTGCTTCCTCTTTCTTGCCGTCTGGCTGTTGTTTTTTCCCCGTCGCTCTCCATCCTCTGCTTGTTTTTTCCTCTGTCCGTGTTGTTGTCCTGCTGTCACCAGAGGCAGAGGACTCTCCAGACATCTCTCTGTCTGCTGACATCCAGACGACATTGGACTGTGTGTGTTGAGTGTGTCTGTCTGTGTTTGTCCTGTTTTTGTGTCTTTATCACAGATAGACCGACATCTTTGCACATGTCAGTTCCTGTGTGTTTTCATGCAGCTTCCGTACCCACCGAAACATGACCGATGTTTTGAAGAGATGGAGTGATGGAGGAATAAAAGAATGGAGGCAGCGGTCGAGTGAGGTTGAGATCTCGAGGGAGGGGAGATGAGAGAGTTTATGAAAGGGGGATGGTGGACGTTAATGTGGAGGTGTAAATAGAGGGAGGCAGGAGGAACGCAGAATGAGAGAGGGACTTCAACGTGAAACGAGGTTGGCATGTTTGTCAGCTTTTCCCTGAAGCTTTGCCTCTGTATGTGTGTGCAATTACAGCCATGTAATTAGCCTTCAACAGCCCACTCATTAGTCTGGTTTGAACTACAAGGTCAAAAAGGGGATATGGCGGTTTCTACTGCAGGGTTTAAGTGGGATGGTGCAGTTTCCATTAAAATGTCAGATGTAGGATAGTCTACAAATGTAGCTGGGATAACAACTGTCAGTGAGGTTACTGGACAACAACCAATTACATCACAGATACAGCCCACCTCCTACAACAGGAACAGCAGCAGGGTCATTGTTAGCGTAACACAACAGTCACAACAACCTTGAACACAAGTTTAAGAACTGATAAGCAAGACAACGGTGGTGTGGCAACACTTCTTAAAAACCCATTTGGACGCATATTAAACACAACAGTCCAAACTGCAGCGAGGCAACTTAAACTCATATCAAACAAACTGATGATGCGGGATGACGTTAACTCTGCTGAGACATCTGTGCCAATATAGTCGGGAAATAAACACAAATTTAACCCCCTTTTACACTTGCACTTCAACCCTTTACCAAAGGTTCTGGAATCCAACTAAAAACCCACTGACTTTGAGATGAGGAAACTGGAAGTACAAACATGCAGACTCCATAATGGGATTATTACCGGGACTCATTCCTGCAGCACTATTTCATACCAGGGCTCTATTTTCTGCATCAAAAGCTCTAGTTACCCTTGATGTCACTTTATTTTCTGTATCAAAAGTACTAGTTACCCTTGACGTCACTTTATTTTCTGCATCAAAAGCACCCTACGTGGTGTCCATCGATCTTCATAGTTCCTGGTTCACAGTTAAGTGAATTACACATAGATTGATTTTGTGGTATATACAATGCATTACTTTTCATAGGTATAGCTACAAACGGTATATGACACCAGCCTAGTGTGTCGGATCCATCCACCTCCCTTTCCGCACGCCCGGTGTGTCTTCACTTTTTAAACTTTGTCACCACACACCTGATGCTCTTTCTCGGAGCGTTTGCTGTTGCCGTGGATGGGTTCGCAGTACAGTTAATGGAACGCCGGTGCGATTCATACCAGGCCTTAAGGTGCGGTGTGTGGTGGTACCAAACCTCGACGGCTGAGACAAAGCCTCCGTATTTAACACCCTGGGAATGAGAAAGGCTGCATTTTGAGAGAATAACTTTCAGTCAGGAGCAGCAAATTTCTTTCCCTGATGACCTGCTGGAGGTTCAAACTACAGTAATGACCTGCACCTCTCCACCAGATCCCTTCACTGCTGCCTCATCTTTTACCAGGAACCTGCAATAATTAACACACGTGTAACCGATCGTTGCAAATATTTGCACCAGCATTCAAGATTTTTTCCACAACAAATTGTCACATTAGTTTCCCTTTTCAGTAGCTCTCACTGGCCTACAATAATACAAGTGCAAACCTCAGCAAACCCCATTACAGATATATAAACACCTCAGAGGCTTTCTTTCCCCTGAAGTCATTTTCTCAGGGTTTACTGCCTGGCTGTTATCTGTCCCAGAAACTTCCACCAGTTCAGATCTCACCAGACCAAACCTCCCAGTTCCAACAGGCTGCATGTAAAGACTCATGTATGACTCAGAGCATGTAAAGAAACGCCAACCTCCTGGCTAGTTATTAATGATCTGAGCATGATTATTTCAGAATAATGAGATGTTGGCTGTGATGCAGAGATTAAGCTGTTTCCTTTTGGTTAGGTGTTTTAGTGTTGTCTTTACCAAAACAGAGTAGCCGGCTTTGTGTGGGCGTAGTCATAGAGAGAGGTGCTGAAGCATTTCCTCTTGTACCACTACCACATTTCCTCTTCCACTTTGAATCACAATCAGAACTGAGACAAGAGAGAGGAAGACGGAGATGTGTCACTCAGTGAGTCTGAATCTGAGGATGATTCGACATGACAGCCAGCAGCCTCCTTTCTCCTCCTCCTCTTTCCTCTTTTACCTCCTCTGTTCTTCTGAGGGGAGCAGAGGAGATGAAGAAAAGAGGCCTAGAAAGGAGACGAGGAGAAATAAGAGTGAGGAGGCATGCTCAAGATATCTGATATCTTTACATCTGTACCAGCAGGTTCAAATCTGGCTCGGGGCCCTCTTGTGTGGAGTTGGCGTGCTCTCCTCGTGTTAGCGTGGGTTTTCTCCGGGTTCTCCGGTTTCCTCCCACAGTCCAAACATGTGCAGGTTAGGCATGTTAGGGTTAGGGTCGGACCAGGGTCGATTTTGATGTGAATGGCGAGGACCAGGGTCACGAACAAACCTATTCGGTTGCAAATGAGAGCGCACGGCTTGTGATGTAACTGTCACAGGTCGCCTTGGCTCATAAACAAATGAGACAACGGCTGCAGGAATGATTCCAGACACACTGGAGGTGAAAGATGAAAACAACACAGATATGTGGAGAGACGTAGAGGTGCGGGAGCTGCTGGCCATCCGCAGTGAGGAAGTAAAAAGCGGTAGATGACGGGACGGTGCAAGACAACGTAGAGTAATGTTAAACAAACATAATGGCTGCTGAATGAGAGAGTCATCTGTCGTTACTTCACACAGAAACACATCATGTTAACAATAAGCCGACCACCTCACAGTACCGCCAGCTGTACGTGCATCTGTTTAAAGCGTTTGCATGTTTTCTATTTTTAATGTCACTTTTTTTTTTTAACTTTTTATCTTCCCGAATGAACCTGTAAAAAGATCCATCTGTTGCCTGTTCTCTGTTATAAAGTAGCAAACCCAGTCCCAATTCATTACATTATCGATCAATTGGCAAACTAAATGAAATATAATCTCATCTTATTATGTTTAGACAAGCTCTTATATTATCCAACAGTTTCCACATGCCCAACTGAAAAACATAAGTAGCTCTACTATATGAAGCCAATCTTGGCCGGGATGATGACGTCAGTGAAATATGTATTTCAGCCTTCAGGAGTGTCCTTTTGTAAATGTTTCCCTATATTATCATATTAGATAGCACAATGTAGTCTAATACATATGATAAATGGTTACTGTAGATAGAGGGGAAAAAGGTTCATGTTGATGAATAGAAACTAAATCTGTGTTGTCTGTATGTTTTTGCATAAATTACAGCTCCATACATGCAACACAGTTAAATATTAAGCTGTAAGCATATTCAGCTAATAATACATACATACATACATAAAAGCTAAAAATGCAGCGTACTACATTTATACTGTATCCCAAAGACATATATAGATAGATGGATAGATACTTTATTCATACTGTGGGAAATTTTAGGACATACATCATTCTGTGACACGCCACTATTATCTATACTGGACATTGCTGTGAAAGGAGTATTAATTGCCTGTAGGTGTGAATGTGAGTGGTTGGTTGTCTGTCACTAGCCCTGTGATAGTCCGGCGACCTGTCCAGGGTGAACACTGGTTGAAATTGTAAAGGTCATGGATGATATCTTGGGGTGTACGCTGCCCCAGGATATCTTCCGTGACCTTTACAATTTTAACCAGTGTTCGATTTCCATTGTTTTGTTATGCAGATCCACAAGTATCCTGAAAGGATTAGTCAACAGAAAATATCTACGACATGGTAATCACAAAAATGACAAAAATGTCCTGGTTCCAGCTTTTTAAATATGAAGACTTCTTATGTTTCTTTGTCTCATATGGTAGTAACCTTAATATATTTAAATTCAGAATTACTTGTTTGGACAAAACAAACATATAAAATAAGTTATCTTTGCTCTTGAAACTTAAGTCAGGCATATTTATGTATTTTCTAAACTTTTATAGACCAGTCTATTAAACACAGGGCTGGTTAAAACATTTTTTGTGATATATGTCAGCTGAGATTGGCTCCAGCTCCAGATGATGGATGGATGGATGGATGGATGGATGGATGGATGGATGGATGGATGAATGGTTGGACGGATGAATGGATGGATGGATGGATGGATGGATGGATGGATGGATGGATGGATGAATGGTTGGACGGATGAATGGATGGATGGATGGATGGATGGATGAATGGATGAATGGATGGATGGATGGATGGATGGATGGATGGATGGATGGGTGGATGGATGGATGGATGGATGGATGGATGAATGGTTGGATGGATGGATGGATGGATGGATGGATGAATGGATGGATGGATGGATGGATGGATGAATGGTTGGATGGATGGATGGATGGATGGATGGATGGATGGTTGGACGGATGAATGGATGGATGGATGAATGGATGGATGAATGGTTGGATGGATGGATGAATGGATGGATGGATGGATGGATGGATGGATGAATGGATGGATGGATGGATGAATGGATGGATGGATGGATGGATGGATGAATGGTTGGATGGATGGATGGATGGATGGATGGATGAATGGATGGATGGATGAATGGATGGATGAATGGATGGATGGATGAATGGATGGATGGATGGATGGATGGATGAATGGATGGATGGATGGATGGATGGATGGATGGATGAATGGATGGATGGATGGATGGATGGATGGATGAATGGATGGATGGATGGATGGATGGATGAATGGATGGATGGATGAATGGATGGATGGATGGATGGATGGAGGAGCGAGTCTCAGTGACCTAATGATTAACTAACGAGTCTCCTGTCTGACTATCTAATTTACAGCTGTGTTTAATCTAAAAAGCAATTTTGCTTTCTCTTAGTTAAATAAGAAATAGTGGACATTTGGATATTTCACTGTAATGTGTAGCATGTTAGGATATTCTGCATATGTAACAGTAAACAAAACCTGATTCTATGTCAGTCGAGACTGACAGCGGTCTTGTTTGTGGTGATTCATTGATGTTAAACTCCTACACCTCTAAACATGGATGTCTCAGGACTTAATGTAAGCAGATCCGTCTTGTCATTAGTCAGCCTGCAGGCTTGTGGGCTGGTGACATCCCACAACTTAGAGGAGGAAAACTGCAGGGTTGCAAGACTGATTCCCAGCATTAACTGGTAAACAGCACTCGTTTAGTCACTGTTGATGTGTCTCTGAGCAAAGCACCAAACGGCTCCTCTAGAGACGCTCAGTAACAGGTGCTCAGAGGACACTTCCTGTCTGGCCATTTAGTTTCTACCTTTTTTAAAAGACGATATAAAATCCTCAGCCGGCCGATAAAAACATCTGAAATATGTGAAGTCAAGTCAGGCGAGTTTTAGTGCATCCTACTAAGACTCCATCATATTAAGAAGTAGAGAAAAGAAAAAGCTCCAGCTGTAATTCAGCGGCAGGAGTGCTGAGTCAGACTCGTTTCTGCTCCACATCACTGCTGGACTGTCTGCAGATCACTCCATATGCTCACCTAATGAGGCTTTGAGACCAGGAGCACCCACACACACTCACACATACACTGAGGAACATAAAATGCTTGTAACCAAAAGCCTCCAAAATATTCAGACACATATAAAATCCATCTTCATGTAGATTATCGAAACACTTGCTGAGTGAGCAGTGGGACAGACAGTCTGGTCACATCGTAGCGTCTCAGCCAACACATTTTCACTTCCAGCTCATCAAATACTACCGCTTAGTCATCAGAGACTGACTCATGGGGTACCCCTCTAGTGTTACTTTTAGATAGACCAGGGATGGTGTGTTAATGTATGCTTATTACATAGTGCGGACCAGGATCGAATGAGGCCATATGTGGCCCAGACCACCTCTGAATGTGGTTTGAAAGATCCGATCTTGATGCGTCCTCAATGCGTCTTGAATGTGTTCACACCTGTACTTAGAGGTGTCCTCTTGTGATCCGATCACTGAGAATGCATGCTAATACCAGGTCTGAACAGGACCATGAACATGAACAGCGGTCTTCTGTTTGAAAGTACTGTATTTGTCAGAAGCGTCGTTAGTTAAGTATGAAAGTTACAAAGTGACAAAAACTACTTAGTTAGGTTGAGGAAAAGACTGTGATTTGGCTTAAAATAACAACAGAAGTGACGTTACTTAAGTCTGGAATTTACGTGACAAAAACTACTTAGCTAATTTGGATTAATAAGATATAGTTCATAACAAAACCTACAGTATATCCATCATCAGTGACATGGATTTGATATTTAATGTTTTTCATTTGTATTAACTTTGCATATACTGTACAGCAAAAATATTTCTTGCTGTTGTTGTCATGTCTCTGAAGTGTGTGAAGCAGCAGAATGCTGCAGTTTTCATCCACAGTTCATATATCAATATAAAGATAAGGTCACTACATCTAGTTCAGTCTCTTTTGCTCTTAAAACTACGTCACTGTTCACTAACACCCAAACACATCAGTGACCGTAACGGGAGTCAAACTGTCATGGTCCTCCGAATTATAAGCACTGATACAGTTAGCTAACTTTAATTTAGTAATTTATGGCCATTTGCCTCTGTCAGCTTCTCTTTATTTGGGTTATTTGGGTGCTTTATTTGTCTTTTGCACATACTTCATTCGTTCATCTGGGATGTGTCTGCAGTGCACTGAGCCATCGTGGATTTGCCTCCGATCCTTTATCGGAGGAACTTCAAAAACTGTGGACAAGTGGAAAATCAGCGTTAAAGTTATGTAGTGTGATCATGGCTTAAAGGAGAGGCGTTAGGCTACTAAAACACTTGGTTAATGTTGAGGAAAGAAAGTGGTTCTGGTCAATAAAGAGGGCACAAACTGAAAGTCAGACCCATCAAGAACCTACTAGGACATTAGATACTGGGTGGTGTAAAACCACTGAATGATATCATAACAGCTGGAGACGCTCTGCTGCCCAAACGCCACCACATCCAGTGACCAGGTTTAAATCCAGCGTCTCCGTCTTCTTCCAGTTCACTCTGAATGGTTGATGTCTGAAAGAAGGGAGGGCCTCCTCACCCACCCACCCACCCACATTCTCCCCTCCTCTTCTTGATGCTTTGCCCCCATTGTTCTGCTGCCTTCACACACACACACACACACACACACACACACACACACACACACACACACACACACACACACACACACACATGGTGCAAACAATGCCTGAAACGTGAATGGAGCAGCCACCACAGGGAGAGTTGTAAGCTGTTGGCGCCCAGACTAGTGCTGACTCTCTTCTCTCTCTCTCTCTCTCTCTGTTTCTGTTCATCTCCCGCTCATCTTTCTTTCTTGTGCTTATGAAAAGCTCGCGCGCATCACGTTCCTATTCCCAGCGCGCAAAATGAACCCCGAGAAGATCATTTCTCTGTAAACCCTCTTAACTGGGGGATGAAATTTAGGTGGGGGGGGGGGGGTCTGGTGAGGCGAGGCGAGGGGCGGGGCTGGTGGTGGGCTCCATAGTTGCTACGGGCAACCATAGGGGAGTGCGCGAGGTGTAGAAGGCGTCCTGTGCATCCGTGCATGTGAATAGTGTGTGTGCGGGACGCGTGTGTGGGACCTACCAGCGTCCCGCTATGAGACCCCTAGCGCCAAATCTATCCCTCACAATTGGCCGAGAGAAAGAGAGAGAGAGGGGGGGGGGGGGGGGGGGCAGAGAGACGTAGACGCGCAAAGGAGAGGGAGAGAGAGAGAGGGAGAGAGGGGGAGAGAGAGAGAGAGAGAGAGAGAGAGAGAGAGAGAGAGAGAGAGAGAGAGAGAGAGAGAGAGAGAGAGAGAGAGAGGATGGCTGGTAGGATTTAGCCCCGGCAGCGTCTTTTCCCGTCCAACACAACAAGCTTATTACCTTTCTCTCCACGCGCTTGGAAACGGATTTACGCGCACGGAAGGAGGTTTGTTTGGCTCATTTCTTTATCTATTCTCTCCTCTCATCACCTCCCTGCCTTCATCTTTATTTTATTAATTTGTCTCCTTCTTTACTCCTTTGTTCAAATCTATTCGGTCGCTGTTTGAGGCTACAGGTCGCGGGTTGAATGGCGATTAGCTGGCGGGTAATTAGCCGTTAACGGTCAAATGAACCTGCTGGTAGTGGCGGTGGGAGCGGCGAGGTTGGACTGACCGTGTGGGGGTGCATGAGGGGCTTGTTTTTGTCGCGGTTGGAGGGTCTCCGGTGTGCGCGGCGGAGGGGGGACAATGAACGGGGCTGTTTGGCGACGCTGTGCGCGGTGGTGTGTGTGTGTGTGTGTGTGTGTCTGTGTGTGCCCAGAAAACCGTTGATCCGGTTGCTTCTCCGGAAAAAAATAAAAATATGACAAATTTTCTGATTTAGTTTGGCCCGGATCAATCCCAGCAGAGCGCGGATCAATCCCACAGTCTGGTGTCTGTCGGTGTGCGTTTTTGTGCGCCGTTTCTTCTGGAGCAACAAATAATATCTATCAGGACATGGTTATAATATCCCTGCAGCCAGAGCTGTGCAGATATTTCTATGCTCTTATTTGCTGCTGTCGGATGCACACACACGGTCAAATGTTTGTGCATCTGACATGTGTCATCTGTTCATGTCCGTGTGTGTCTCCAACACTACATGTATGTGTGGTTTGCAGCGCGTGTACTCCGGAGAATAACACCCAAATGTGCATGAAGTTGCGCCTTTATGGTGATGATAATAATAATAATCGTAACATCAACAGGACAATAAAACCTGAGAATATTAAAGAATGCGCGCGCAGAGACTGAAAAGTGGGCCGGGGTTTGGAGGGGGGGGGGGGGTCTCAGCCATTTTTCGATGAAGCGCGTGTATGAAAACGCACGCACATGGCGACAGACTGAAATCACATCCTAATCACAGACTGGCGTCCATGTGTGAGATGGAAACGAGGTCAGCGCGCAGGAAGCTGCAAAAACATCACCAAACCAACATTTTAATATTCATATTATTGTTATTATTTTCATCATTATTATTATTTTGCTGCAGTGATTTTTCTGTAAGGTGCTGTGAAGGTTGAAGGGAGAAGGACGCAGCCTGTTTTCTCCTCCACAATAGACAAGGGGGTTGCTTGTTGGGAATTTGGCGCTTCACTTGTTTTGCTCAATGAGGAATTCAGTGTGAGCCTCTCTCTCTCTCTCTCTCTCTCTCTCTCTCTCTCTCTCTCTCTCTCTCTCCCTCTGTTGTTGTTGTTGTTGTTGTTGATGATGATGATGTAGAAGCCCTCCATGAACCCCTCCACCGCTGCTCTTATTATTGCCATCCCTCTCCATTGGCTGCTCATTTATCTCTGATGTGCAGCGCTCTGTGGCTCTCTATTGTTCTCTGCGTAAATCTGACGGTAAAAACACGTTTAAACCGACTCGTTAACTCCAATGACTCGCCTCACAAACATTTCCACAATGAAATGTTTTATATAATGTTGCCAGAGTGATTTTAAAGTGCGTCCACAGAAGGTCCAGACGCTCTTCTTCATGTTTTTCAGGTTTCATGTTTTTATTTCTGCTGATATAATATTCAACAGAGAATTTTATTACGGCTACAAAATAACTCTAAAATATTCTTTAATAATTATTCTACATTTTAATCTTTTGTTTTGTTTTTGGAGGGAGAGCCCGAATAAAAACATGTCGCCATATTAGAGGATTTTTTTGCCCCCCAAAATGGAGGGGGAGGAGGCTCAGAGGAGCTCATTAGCAATGCAAATTGTTTTTTTCTTCTCCTTTAACGGGGGCTCGGGCACCTGCTGTCTCGAGCATGCGCGCCGCTGGCTCGATGGCTGACTGGCTTCTTCCTCTTCCTCCTCCCCCTCCTCCTCCTCATCAGCCTCGGGAACGCGCCTCCCTCCGTCTCATTAGAATTATGCTCCTTGTCCACGGCGCGCACACGCGTTTGGAGCTTTGACGGATGTAAAAAAAAAACAAAAAAAAAAAAAACAGAAGCGCTCGAGCACGTCTCTGTGCAAGTCTCACGCTCTCAAGCAGCGGCTGCGTTTAGCATAACAAAGACAGGAGGAGGAGGAGAGGAGAGGAGAGGGAGAAGAGGAGAGGAGGAGGAGAGGAGAGGGAGAGGACGAGAAGAGGAGAGGGAGGAGGAGAGGAGAGGAGGAGAGGAGAGGAGAGGGAGGAGGAGAGGAGAGGAGGAGAGGAGAGGAGGAGAGGGAGAGGTAGAAGAAGAGGAGAGGGAGGAGGAGAGGAGAGGAGAGGAGGAAGAGAGGAGACGGAGGATAGGAGGAGAGGGAGAGGAGAGGAGGAGGACGAGGAGGAGAGAAGAGTAGAGGGAGGAGAGGAGGAGGAGACGGAGAGGTGAGGAGGAGCAGAGGAGGAGGAGAGGAGACGGAGGAGAGGGAGGAGAGGAGGAGGAGAGGAGAGGGAGAGGAGAGGAGGGGGGGGGGGGGGGGGGGGGGGGGGGGGAGGGGGGGGGGGAGAGGAGGAGGAGAGGAGAGGGAGAGGAGAGGAGGAGGAGAGGAGGAGAAGAGAGGAGGAGAAGAGGGGGAGGAGGAGTTTTAAAGCGAGAAATAAAATAAACGGGAGGAGGAGATGATTTAAAAGGATGAAGATGGAGGATGGGAGGATGGGAGGAGGAAAAGTTTTTAGCTTTCATCATCCATCTATTTAAGTGTAGCTGTAAACAGCCGTAATGTCACTTAAATGATTTATTAATCCAGTATTTGTAAAAAGTTATCACTTAACCAATGAAAACATACAGTAGTTCCCACAGAAGGAGTTCTACTACATAAAAATACATTGATACACAGTTCTACCTGCATACAAGTACAGTGGAGTGTGTAATACAGCCTTTTATTAAATGTTTGTATATATGAATGCTGGATGGGGTTAAATGAGACGAGGCAACAGCACCAATTTAACCCAAAAGCCTCCGTTTTCCTTTTAAACTTACACAAGTCTACGGTCTGATCTACTCTTGTAATTGCAGGGTTCCTTTGTGTCAGTTGTTGAGTTTTAACATTTTGTTATGATTGTTTTACCCTTTATGTGAAGCACCTTGTGATGTCACTGAATTTCAAAGTGTGCTGTACAAATTAAAATTATTATTATTATTATTATTATTGTTAAACAGATCGTAAAACCAGCTTTGTTGCACAGCAATTTGTGAAATAGTAGAAAATTTTATGTATTTATTCTTGTACATAGACATGAATTTCCCATTTTTTCGGGATAGTCAGCATGAAATTAAAGAAGTATAAAGAGCATCAAACGCCACTCGGGGTGAATGTCGGAGTGGACGGTGGGTTTAAAACTCTGGACTTTCACCCAAGAGGCTGCTGTTCATGTCCTGTTTGAAAGCAGAAGTCACTGCTGATTTATTAATTTACGTTTCACCACTTCTGTAGTTATTTTAACCTAAACAACATTTTTTTCCTAAACCTAAGTAATTTTATTTTGAAAAGACTGGAGCCATATGTTACTGGACATTTGTAGGAAAAAAAAAGTAGGATGTCCGACCTCGCTGTTATTGACCCCAGACATCAGTAACTTCACTAATATGCAGGACAAAATGTCCGTAAATGACATTTTGACAAACAATAGGAGCATTTGTTCATGTGTAGCTCATATGAAACATTAAATATTTCATTGTTTGGTTCAATCACAATGCTATATGGTTGATTTGTGTTCGGTCACCGGCATCAGTGACAGAGGGAAGGCTTCAATACTCATATGCTACTCTACTTATATACATGTATTTTTAATTAGGTCAGAAGAAAATGAGGAAAAATCAGTTGATTTTGCAGTTATCGTTTTTATCTTATGAAACTTAAAGCTGTACAAAAATATGGGGCCCAGAAAGGGAGTAAAGTCAGTATTAAAATTTGGGCTGTCAATTGATTAAAATGTTTAATCGTAAATTAATTGCACATTTTTTATCTGTTTAAAATGTTCCTTAATGGCAGATTTGCCAAGTATTTAATCCTCTTATCAACATAGGAGCGGACAAATATGCTGCTTTATGAAAATGTATGTATATATTTATTATAGTAAATCAATAACAACACTAATCAATAACAGATATTGTCCAGAAACCCTCCCAGGTTCTGACTTTAGCATCAACAATCTGCTCCAATCAGAACATGGCAAACTGCAGCCCAACAGGCAACAACAGCTGTCAGTGTGTCAGAGTGCTGACTTGACTAGGACTTGATCCAGACTGACTGGGACTATCATAAAGTGGGCATGTCTGTAAAGGGGAGACTGGTGGGGACCCAGAGAACCCATTTACATCCACACATCTGGAAGTCAGAGGTCAACGGACCCCTTTGAAAATGGACATGACAGTTTTTCCTCGACAAACTGTAGCATAAGATTGGAGCGTTATTTATCCTCCTTCACCACAAGCTGATTGATACCGATGGATTCCTCAGGTTATCCTCAGGTGTCTTCTCTCTAGCTTTAAAACTGAAAATGCTACATCCTAAAGTTTGCAAGTTGTGTTAATTCATTAAAGAAATTAGTGATTATTGATTATTAACTTTAACAGCCCAAGTTAAAATACAGTCTGTTCACATACAAAGGTGTATAAATGCCACAATAATGCACAAGGTGTGTAGCGTGCAATAAGTGCGCCTTTGTCATGTCATTTGTACGCCGTGTATCCTGTTCTGACTGCAATGTAAACGCATCCATGTATCAGAGTTAGTGATGTCGCTTAAGACTACTTATGGATGGGAGGGGGGTGGACGGGTCCAACAAGCAATTTCAATAAGGACACCAGTGTTTTCCGTAGTTATGTTACGTTGTCTCTGTATGTATTTTACTTAGTTTACATACTTGTTTTAAGTCCAAGCATGTTTTCCCTTACCCTAACTAAGTGGTTTTCTTTCACTGCGTGCAAATGACACAAGAAAAGGTTAATATTCCTGCTCATAAGATAAGATAAGATGAACCTTTATTAATCCCCGGAGGGAAATTCGGGACACACAGATTATCCATGTAATGTAACGGTATTTGTACGCCTTCCCAAAAGACGGGTTGTAAAATAACAGAAGGGTTAAAGGTCAAAATGATGAAGAGATGAGTGGAAAGATGTAAGACAGGTGGACACAAGATACAGACCAGACAAATTAAGGACAAAGGAGAAGAAGAGAGTGATGTTAGAGCAGTGAAAGGCAGATGAGAGGAGGACAGTACAAAGAGAGACATGACAGGAGAGGAATGAAGAGGAGAAAGGATGGATGATGGACTTAAAGGGAGAAGAAAGGAGGAAGGAAAGTATACAAAGGAAAGGAGGGGCAGACTGAGAAAGGGAGGATGGCAGAAGAAAGGATAATAGATAGATGAGACATGACAAGAGACAGAAAAGAAAGTAGGGAGAATTGAACAGAGGAGGAGGAAAGGAGGCAAAATGAAAGGTAATGGACAGTCAAGTTGACAAGAAAGGAAAGCAGCAAGGGGACAAAAAGGAGGATGGGAGGAAGGTGGACAAGTGGAAGTAGAAATGAGAGATAAGAGACACTGATGAGACAAATAAGTATTATAGAGGAGAAGAAAGAGGACAGGGGATGAGAGATTTAAGAAGAAGAAGAAGATCAACCTTTATTAGTCCCACTAGGGGAAATTCAATTTTTACACTCTGTTGTAACTTATACACACAGTACATACAGGACCCATATACATGCATTAATGGAGAGATGTCAGGGTGGGGGGGCTGCTCCTGACAAGCGCCCCGAGCAGTTGGGGGTTTGGTGCCTTGCTCAGGGGCACCTCGGCAGTGCCCAAGAGGTAAACTGGCACCTCTCCAGCTACCAGTTCACACTCAGTTCTTGGTCCATGAAGACTGTTCATGTCGGGACTTGAACCGGTGACCCTCCCAAACCAACTCCCTACAGACTGAGCTACTGCCGCCCCCCAGCAGTAGCTCGAAAAAAAGAAAAGAAAAGAAAAGAGGTTGAGAAGACAGGAAATGAAAGGAGGAGAAAGAAGTGAGGGAGTTGAAGGAGGACACATTCAAAAGACAGAGAGGAGGACAGCAATAGGAAAGAAAGGGGACAAAGATGTAAAATGGAAGGCAGTGGACACAAGACATGTCATGACAGGAGGGAAGGAAGAAAGACATTTTAAGGAAGAGAGGAGATGAATGAAAGGAGGAAAGATGGATGACAGGAAGGGGGTGAACAATGGGGAAAAGTAGAGGCAAATTAGAGGAGGAAGAGGAGAAACTGGAGGGAAAAGATGGATCAAACTAAACATGGAGCTGATAAGGTGATGGTGAGGAGGAGGAGGAGGAGGAGGAGGAAGGGCTGCTTTCAGCCACGTGCACGCAAGCTAACCGCAAAAAATCCGACGAGCAGATTGAGGAAAATGGTTGTTTAGACATCGAACATGGCGTCCGCTGTGGCGAGACAAGGACCAAATTGTTCGGTAATGTACAACACATTTTTCTGCGCTCTCGCATCACATGCACATCATGAGGGATTTTAAATTCCACATTAAACCAGCGTGTAGAAACGATTCACTTCATTCCCATGAAGGTTTATCAGAATGTAAAATCTTCCTCACTCGTACGGTCAGCTTTTCCCCAGACAGAGTTGCACCTCTTGGTTTTCATGGAGGTTAATGTTTTATTTTATAAAAGTGTAATACCTGTTTATGGCGTTAGCTGAGGTGATCTTTGTTTCATACATTAAACACTGCAGGAAACACTATATACTAGTGTTTTTACGCTGATTTATTATGGACATCATCTCTCTCTATATATATATGTGTGTATATATATATATATATATATATATATATATATCCTTTATTTGACCTCACTGAGATTAAAATCTCTTTTAGAGTGCCCTGGCCCAGAGGGCAGCACAAACACTGTTACAACAATAAAAAACAAGCAATGCAAACTGACAAATACAACAGTCACACACCATGAGCAAACAAGTATATGCAATTATGTATGCAACACAACAACAGCTGTCCTGCACAAACTCGTCAATATCAAAATAATTCAAAGGCAAAATCAAGAGCAGTCAACCAATAGTGCTGTTTTCTTATATTTCTTATATAAACAGCAAATGTATCCTCATGCAACTGTTCTTATGATCTTTAACGAATTGTTCATGCGTTTTCCTATGAATTTCCAGCAACACACACCCGTTACATGCATGCAGTCTTTTCAAAATAAAATTCCATCTTTGCAGGAAACAGGAAAAGGTGGCTGTTTGGGTTAAAATAACTACGGAAATGAGGTAACTTAATAACAGAAGCTATGTGACAAATCAACGAAACGGTCACGGTTAACTTTGTAAAATGTGGTTAGCGTTGTAACACGTGGTTAACGTTGTAACACGTGGTTAACGTTATAACACGTGGTTAACGTTGTAACACGTGGTTAGCGTTGTAACACGTTGTTACGTTGTATTAATTTTTTTAATGTTAATTATAATGTTAATTATAAACTGTTAACTTATAACACGTGGTTAACGTTGTAACACATGGTTAGCGTTGTAACACGTTGTTAACGTTGTAACACGTGGTTAACGTTGTAACACGTTGTTAGCGTTGTAACACGTTGTTAGCGTTGTAACACGTGGTTAACGTTGTAACACGTGGTTAGCGTTGTAACACGTGGTTAGCGTTGTGAAACGTGGTTAACGTTGTAACACGTGGTTAACGTTGTAACACGTGGTTAACGTTGTAACACGTGGTTAGCGTTGTAACACGTGGTTAGCGTTGTGAAACGTGGTTAACGTTGTAACACGTGGTTAACGTTATAACACGTGGTTAACGTTGTAACACGTGGTTAGCGTTGTAACACGTGGTTAATGTTGTAACACGTGGTTGGTGTGAAACGTAGTTAACGTTGTAACACGTGGTTAGCGTTGTAACACGTGGTTAGGTTGTGAATGTGTTACGTTGTAACACGTGGTTAGCGTTGTAACACGTGGTTAACGTTGTAACACGTGGTTAGCGTTGTAACACGTGGTTAGCGTTGTGAAATGTGGTTAACGTTGTGAAACGGTGGCATTTAGGCGTCAGGGTTAGAAAAAACTTTGGCTTAAAATTAGTAAGCTTGTAACACAAGTTAAGCTACAGACGTAACATCATGTGACTCGTCAGACATAATGTCAGAAAAAATAACTCAACTTTTGGTTTCACACATGACACGAAGACTGGTTTCCTGGTGAGAGTCACTTGTCACTTGCTCCTCCTCACTAGCTCTGAGCGTAGCATTTTCACACAGATACACTTACAATCAGACTAGATGGCGTGAGATGACATGCCAAGAGTTGTGATTGCACGCAAACAGACGCCATTTTCGGATAGGCCGTCACCGACGCCGTTTGTGAAATAGTCTTGAAATCTGTTTGATTCGTGTACATAGACATTTTTTTCATGACATTCAGCACGACTTTTAGCATTTTTTGTGTGTTTTCCTACGAAAGTTCAGCAGCATGTGACACGTCAATTTCTGCTGCAATCTTTTCAAAATAACTTAGTTAGGTTTGAGAAGAACGACTTGGTTAGGCTTAGGCAACAAACTTCTTAGTTAGGTTTAAGAAAAGATCAACTTGGTTAGGTTTAGGTAACAAACTTAAGTTAGGTTTAGGAGAAGATCACAGTTTGGGTTGATGCAACGCTGGAAGGAGCATGTCTTAAGTACGGAAGTTATGTGATGAAATCTATTTAGGTTCAGAAAAAGGTCATGGTTTGGGTTAATATAACATCAGAAGTGGTGTTCCTTAGGTAAGTTACGTGATGAAAACAACTTAGTTAGGTTTATGAAAAGATTGTGGTTTGGGTTAATCTAACATTGGAAGTGGTGTCACTGAAGTACAGAAGTTACGTGACAAATAAATCAAATTTCAGTTGTGAAACGAGACACGGCCGCCAGCCTCCTGGGTGAAAATCCAGTGTTTTTTGACCCATCCATCCACCCTGACCTCCTCCTCAAGCAGGTGGCATGGTGGATTACTTACAAACTGATTTCATGCTGACCATCACAAAAAAGTGCAATTCATGTCTATTTACAGTACAAGAGTCAATACTTTAAATTTGGCTGACCATGTCACAAAGTGCTGCAACTGGTAATGTTGTGATCTCTAATAAATGGACTGAAAACACACCAGACAGATTAAGAAAACCTCATTCTAGCAGCTAATTTGATTGAAAGATCCAAGCACTGATAGTGTTTTCATGTCCGTACCACTTCTCAAAGTATTGTACATCGTTTTGCACACATTTTCCTGTAATTCAGGCTCACATAACTGTGATGGCAGGAAACATTATAACTTGACTAAAAGCTAAAAAGAGCTAGAAGTGTGAACTAAGCTGAATACTGGACCGGCTGAAGGTTTCGGTTGAAGTCCCATTTTAGACAAGCTTAGAGGAATGAGGCCCTGCTGAGCTCAGCGATGTAGTGGAGGGTGAACTCCACCTCGTCTTTGGTTGACTGAAAATCTTTCCACTCTAAATTGTTTCATGAGACAAAAATGCAACTTCTCTTCAATCTTGTGTGTCGTTTGTCTCATGGAGCTCCACTTAATTAGTGCTGACAACATTAGTTGATTAGTTTTGTCAGAATTTTGGTAATAGATTGACTGCTATCAATACTGTTATAGCCATTTATTGCGTAAACACCCTCTGGTTCCAGATCCTCAAGTCTGAGGATTTGAAGCGTTTATGTGTTTTACACGTCATCTGAAGATGTCAGTGGAAACTGTGGTGCAATGTTTTTTTAGACTAATTTTTGAATTGTGTGCTGTGGTGGTGGTTTGCTTCATACCAATCATTGGCTGGACGTGTACAGTCCAACATCTAACATGTCCCAGCCGGAGAGCTAGAAAAGACAGCGAGATGACATGGTGCACAGTTTAGATGTTGCACAGCAGATATGAAGAGATTATTTGATCAGAATATATAATATGGAAAAAAAAACACTGCTGGAAAGACTTAGGAGATAACATCAAATCGGTATTAAGCTACATAGACAGATAGCGTGGCCATGGATAAAATATTTAGCTGGCTTTCCAAATCAGCCTTTTCCCCTCGCTCTGCAGTGTGTGTGTGTTTCCCCCCAAATCCTAACCGGCATGCCTGTTCGCTGTGGAAAACAGGGTTAGGCTGGAGAAAAAAGAGAAAGAGAGAGCGAGCACATGATGGGCAGATAAAGGCTTGTCTGTGTCTGAGGGAGAAGAGAGCGAGGAGGATGAGAGGAGGAGGAGGAGGAGGAGGAGGAGGGCAGCGTGATGAAGGGGCCTCTCTGTTAAAGGAGGGAGTTGCGGCTCTATAGAAGGCTCCCATGGCGGACAGAAACAAGGCATTTAGTCTGTGAGTCGGCCTCTGTAACGCCATAATAGGCTCTTATAATGATGCCACTATGGACAGGGAGGGGAAAACACAGAATGGCCCTTTAAACTGGGGGTTTGTTGTGAGGAATGCCTATAGTGTAACGGAGGTGGATGGGTGATTGTTAGGAACAAGAGAAAGCCGGATCTGGGTGACAGTTTGGGGCCTGAAGCATCTGATGAGTTCTACTGTAATCCAGATATGGTGTTAACATGTAAAATGCTGTCAAGCTTTTCCAGTATATAAAGTTGAGATGGATGTTTAGTTATGTTGGATAAAAAGTGTACAGTCTGAGATTTCAACCCCCGTCTTCCATAAATTATGTTCAACAGCAAATCCATTTTCAAGAAACTGTAATGGCCTCTGGTTTGTATCCACATAGACATAAAGTTAATTAACGTATCACTGACAACATATTTTCACTCGTAGCGACTACAGCAGATGCAAAAGTTGGTGGTTGGTGGTTAAGATTTGGGAGACATTTCTCTGAAGCCATGATCCGTCCATTACTAGCGTAGGGTCAGGTTATGCTGGATCAGAGCTACTACGTTGGTACGTAAGCCAGCATAAAGAGGGGACAGGCCATATTATTTAAAATGCAGGGATAACAACACACGTCTTCAGACTGTGTCCTTGAGGACAGTCATAGTTAGGGCTGGGTATCTGCACTTTTCTAAATTTAAGGTATTGACTGAAATAACCCAAGTAGTACCAAAACTATACTAAAACTAACTAAAACGATACCTGCAGTCGATTCAACATTAAGAGCTTCATCTAAAAACGTGTGTAAAAAATAAAAGGACATTTGGTTTCCGACAGTCGTGATTAAAATACAACAGTTTCTTTTTTGGAGCGAGCGGTGACTGAATTGTGTGGAGCGACCTGGAGAAGCTTCAAGCTTTGAGTAAAGGGAACGAAGAGCCAGCCGATGGGCCAAACCCACAGCATCTATTCACATGATAGGCATCCACTGAGGTACTCCACTGGTATCGGTATCACCTCAAGGGTACTTGTACTGGAATTGTAATTTTTGTTAAAGATAACCAGCCTTATGAAAAGTGACAGAAATAGTTGTGTGAAGAAATCAAAAAGAGCTGGGGGACCAGTCCAAACCCTGGTTTCTGAAGCTAATCCACCATCCAGCAGGCAGCTGTGAAGCTTTGTTTGTACTTGTGTGAGGCACCGTGGCGCTGTGAGCACGCACAACGGCGTTTATGCTCAACGCATTGTTCGTTGCAGTATTCTCCGAAACGCCAGGGGGGAAAAAAACAAAATGTTCTGTGAAGAAGCAAGAAGTCCATGAGTGTTAGTGAAACTCCTCAGTGACCAGGACGATTGTAATTAACTGTAAACTCACATCTCATTTTCATGGACATACTTAACCACCTTTATAAAATCCCTGCAAAGAAAGGAGTCAAATATAAATTTATTAAAATGAAAAGATGTTTAATATGCTGTAAATTATCTGATTCGACTGAAAAATATTTTCTCAGATGTAGATTCCTAAGATCTTCTGCTTTTAAAGCGTTTAAAAATGAAATGGCCATCTTCCTAATTACTTACGTACTTATGTCTAAACAGCAACCCATTCTTGCGCAGCGGGCGCCAAGTTGCAAGAAATCAGGGTTGCATGACCAAACGCTGCGACAGCTTGCAGAGCCTTTGTGCTTTATGCACAATACGAGACCATTTTTGGCTCCCACACCCTTGCGCGTGGGACAGCATGGTGAGCTTAAACCGGGTTTTATGGCGTATACTTGCAGCTTAAACCTGACCATACCTGAATCCGGTCTGGTGTTAATGTCCTGCCCAACCCGACCAGATCTTTGTCCACCAAACACAATCCTGGAAGCAATTCCCTCAAAATATAACTGATGAATCAAGTTGGTAGAATATAAATGTATCTTCTGGGAGAACGTATTTGTCTAGTTGCGTTTACGTTGGTTTGTCTTTGGATGGCAGAAATTCGATTTAAATGTTGAGCCAGAAACTATTTGGTGGAATTAATTTGTTTTTTTAAGGAACAAGATCCATCATGTGAAGCAGGACTGATGGTTGGAGGAAACTTGTCTACAGTTTGAGTAATGTTTTGGATCAAACTGGATTGTTACAGAAAGAAAGACAGAGCACAGTTGGCATTAAGATGGATTTTTGGAAACAGAAAATGGTGGAGGTTCTGTCAGCTTTGGGTCCGTGATACATTTCTGCGTCCACTCGCCCACAGTTCCAGCCATCCAGCCAATTTCAAACTGTAAAAGCTGTGTTTTCAGTTTTGGAGGTTTTCCTGCAGCTTTAGTCAGTCAGGACTGAGCTGCAAATTTGGACGAACAATTCAGAATTATTTTGTAAATAATAAAATAAAATAATAAATTGAACATTCAGGAGAGACATATAGATTAAGTTTTGGCAGATGGATATCAGTGGATGGATTTTATTGCAGAAAACATCAGCCGTTCTTCTCCTCGACTGCAGCATCAGTACAAACCTAGAAGATGAACTACTGCTGTTTAAATCGCTTTAAACTACCACAAGGTTGCATTCGGTTTGGTATTACACTAATTAATTTCTGAACTGTTTTGGATGTAATTCTATGAAAATGGTATTAAGACCAGTTTGTAATGTGAATCATCAGGATCTATTCTTCACACAGTGAAGCCTAAAGTTGGTTTGTGAGCATCTGAAAATTGACATCACCACAAACACTAATAATTTATCATAGATGTGAAAATGATTGAATCAGCTAGTGAAGCAATTAGACAATAAACAGACTATGAATCTAAAGTGAAGTCCTGAGGCTCTCTGGGTCTACAGCAGGACGAATAAGACTTCATCTTTTAGGCAGTGATGGCTTGTTCTCTCCAGCTACAGCACAGATAGTCATCATGGAGAAAAGACTATGAAACTCCATTAAACTCTGATGTTGGACCCTGAGATAAACTCTCCCTACTCTGAGCTCTCATTCATAACCAGTGTATGTTGGTTCTGCAGTTTCTCGTTAGATAAAGCACCTGCATTAACATCGGGCTGACGAAAATCCTTCAACACTCAAAACATTTTAGTGCTTTGGTTTATGTCAACTGAACTTTATTGCGACATGCATTCTTAACTAGAGTGGTAAAATGGTTAACTGTCCTGTAAAGCAGGAAGTGGGTTCACAGTGGGTTCACAGCTAGAAATGCACCCAGTGGGGATATACAGTAAGTCCCTCTGACATAAAGTCTTTGTTCTTTCACTGCCATCAAATCAAAGTGGAGTGTTTAACCTCTTTTACCCGACGGACCCGGTACCGGGTTCAGCTGAGCTGTGTCTTAAAACACTGTCTTTAAAAGCTTCTTCGTATTAATGAATAGTCTCTAACAGACGAGGTCTTAAGGCTGCTAAAACACTCCAAGTGGCTTTTGTCCAAACAATGTTTGATCGAGAATGATTTTAATATTTTAGTTACAAAATCATGTTGATTCATTTTACAGTCTGATTCCCTTTCTAGAGCTAGAAAACCCATCTGGCACACTTTGGGTATCCAGGTGTCCAAATGGAGAGTCCTCCTGGTCCTGTCCTGACTAAAACCTCTGTAGGATCTATGAGCTTTGTGTTGTTTCTATCTGCTTTGGCTCAGTTGTAGTCAAGGAGCAGCTGAATGAATTCAGATCATCTCTGTTCATGGTATCATTGATATAATGGTGTTATCCTCTGATCTAGAAAACAGTTTAATGTGAGGATAGAAATGTAAATGTTTCCTTTGGTTCCTCACAGTTTCCTCAGACAGTAACAGTCGCAGTGTTACTGACTCTGGGGATGAATCCTCTGAGGTCTTACCGATCCTCAGAGACCAGGATCAGGCTGATAGACCTGCTAGTTGTGGAGCTGTTCTGGATTTATTCTGGGTCTGTCTGTCTAGGAGAACCACAGCTTACACACACACACACACACACACACACACACACACACACACACACACACACACACACACACACACACACACACTTGTTGTAAATCCTCAGTATCTTTGGTAAAATCATTTCTTGGTTCCAGAAAAGCATCTGACTGGCTGGCTGTTGTCATTAGTGGAGCTAGGAGGTGAATTTTCTGTGCATTGTGCAGCAGTGTTAGCGGTTGTAGTGGGCTCAGTTTTAAAGGTAGAGTGGAGATACTGGTGTCACATGAAACAAAAAACCTGATGAATCCATCGGTACCAACCAGGTCGGACTAGCTGGCAGTGAAGGAGGTTAAATAACGCTCCAAACTTACGCTATATTTTGTTGAGGAATAAACTGTCATGTCCATTTCCAAAGGGGTCCGTTGACCTCTGACCTCCAGATGTGTGGATGTAAATGGGTTCTCTGGGTCCCCACCAGTCTCCCCTTTACAGACATGCCCACTTTATGATAGTCCCAGTCAGTCTGGATCAAGTCATAGTCAAGTCAGCACTCTGACACACTGACAGCTGTTGTTGCCTGTTGGGCTGCAGTTTGCCATGTTCTGATTGGAGCAGATTGTTGATGCTAAAGTCAGAACCTGGGAGGGTTTCTGGACAATATCTGGCATTGATTAGTGTTATTATCGATTTACTATAATGAATATATACACATATTTGTTCACGCCCATGTTGATAAGATTATTGAATACTTGACAAATCTCCATTTAAGGTGCGTCCTAAACAGATTAAAAATGTAGTGCGATTAAGTGTGAGTAACTTGGGACAATCAGGTGATTAATTGCGATTAAATATTTTAATTGATTGATATGCATTATTCATTGTTCATTCCCATCAGCTTCAGCTGTATTTTGTCTTTTGTGCTAATTAGCAAATGTTAGCATCCTATCACGCTAAACATCAGCATGTTAGCATCGTCCCTGGAAGCATGTTACCGTGTAGTCTAACTGTAGTGTCACAGAGCCTTGGTCCTGTTATATCGCATTTTTAAACACATCAACGCATATCAAAATAAACATAATAATCCACATAAACTCCTGATAAATGTGCAGTTATGCCACAGATACAGTTGTGACATGACGGCTCACCGCTGTTGAAATGTGAGTTTTCCAGATGCACAGCAGTCAGAAATAGTGAGTGTCAGCAAGAAATATAAAGATGTGTAACTGTAAATAGAGCTCAAGGCAATGAAGTCTCAGCGCTCAACACAGCTGAGCTGAATAAACCTGAAACAGCCAAAATAACTAAACTCAGAGTAAACAGTGTACTCGGCGGGGGAAAAAACTTAAAATAAAGGAGTGCTGTTTTATTTATATTCCGTTATTTAGCCAGCAGAGTCCCACTGAGATAGGAGATCTCTTCTTCCAGGGAGTCCTGTGAGGCTTTGTGACAGTCGGTTCCAGCCAGGTGTTTTGGTGGCACATCACCTTTTGTTTTGTTTAAATTACAGATTGCATCTTTAGCCTGTTGGCAGGGCTGCAGGATGATGTAACGCTAAACTGTCCTTCAGCCGTCAAACACCTGCCGACGTGTCCTTGAGCAAAACCCCTACACCTGTAGGCCGTAGTCCTCCTCCTCACTCGGCAGCTGACCTCCACCTCTAACCTCTGACCTCTGAGACTGGATGGGTCAAGAGAAAAGAGGATTTCCCTAAGGGGAGCAATGAAGTTTCGAATTACATGGCACTTGATTTAAGCCTGTTAAATCCATCAGAGGGATCAGGAGAGACTGCACGCGAAGCTCTCACACAGGTTTACATGTGAAGGAAGATTCACAGGGAGCAGCGCTGAGCTGGACAGCACATCACCCGCACACCTTCAGAGCATAAAAACACCTTTATGTTCAGCTTTTAACGCCATCGGTCTGGTCCTGACTGCAGTCTGAACCAGGAAGAATCAAACTCTGTGTGCTCTATGAGGCTTTAGTCAACAGGTGTGATGCCACCCTCCAAATGTAGACAGCTAAACTAACAAATGCACCGACTCAGACCTTTCGCCTGCCGAAACCACCTACAGATATTTGATAAAATACATATGCAATCATCATGACGGGGGGACAGACTCAAATTAACTTTATGATCAGAGTGTTGTCATACACCATTTGTACCTACAAAAAGTAATGCACTATATTTTCTATATATATCCTACGAGATGAATTCATATGTAATCCACATATACGTGAACCAGGAAGTTTATAGAGACAAACGCTGCGTAGGGTCAGCATGGGTGAAAACATTGGACTTTCACTCAGGAAACCACAAGTCTATGTTGATTTATCTGTCACTTAAGTTGCACCACTTCCATAGTTATTTGAACCCAAACCACAATCTTGACCTAACCAGGTTGTTTCCTGTGAAGAAGGAAGTTTATTGTGAAAAGACTGCATGCATGTAACGAGCAGATATTATCACGTGTTGCTGCACGTTCATAGGAGAACACTCAAAAAAGTAAGATATGATATAAACCGTTGTATGAGGATACGTTGTTGGGAAAGTTTGCACACATGAAGCTTAGATGCTACGTCGTTGTGAGCAGCCGGGGATGTAATTAGGGTATTCAGACAAATTTTTGACTGAACTACAAGTTTATGGATTTATAATTCCACATTGTATGAATTATAAATGTTCTATGTAGCCAGTCAATCCAGTGGAGAATACTAAATGCATTTTAATTAAGGCTGTCCATCAATTAAAATATTGAATTACTATTAATCAAACAGTTCACCAGGATTAATCACACTAATCACACATCTGTTCAAAATGTAACTTAAATGGAGATTTGTCAAGTATTTAATATTCTTATCAGCATGGGAGTGAACAAATATGCTGCTTTATGCAAATACATGTATATATTTATCATTGTTACTCAGATAACAGCACTAATCAATGACAGATATTGTCCAGAAACCCTCCCAGGTTCTGACTTTAGCATCAACAATCTGCTCCAATCAGAACATGGCAAACTGCAGCCCAACAGGCAACAACAGCTGTCAGTGTGTCAGAGTGCTGACTTGACTATGACTTGATCCAGACTGACTGGGACTATCAGAAAGTGGGCATGTCTGTAAAGGGGAGACTGGTGGGGACCCAGAGAACCCATTTACATCCACACATTTGGAGGTCAGAGGTCAAGGGACCCCTCTGAAAATGAGCAAGACAATGTTTCCTCGACAGCGTTATTGACCTCCTTCAGACAAGCGAGTATTACTTGGTTGGTACTGATGGATTCCTTTTTTTAGTTTTATATCTTTAAAACTGAGCCCCCTTCAACCTAAAACTATCATAAGTCACGTAAATTTGATTCCTTAGTTGTTTCCTGTGAGGACTGAGGTTTATTTTGACGTGAATTTATGCATGTAAATGAGCAGGAATTGAAAATGAAAGTGCAACATCCTCTAGTGACCTTATCTGTCGCACATTTCACGGCAGTCATTTATTAGATGTTGAAATATTTCAGTGTGGACCAAAGTGATGGACCGACCGTCAAGCCCACATTTCCATCCCTAGAGCCACGCCGCTGGCATGTCTAAAACTGTCATTAATGTAAATGTCATCTCGTCTTTTATGTGGTGAAATGTTATCAGAAGGGAACCGCTACAGTAGATACAACTGTTTAATTACATCCAATAAATGAATGTAGCTGAAACCAGAAGGGCCAGAAACATACTGACTGGGCTTTTAAAGAAGCTCCAGCAAATGATTTATCTGGATCCCCTTCGGCCTATGGATCCCCGATTATGACCTGCCATTTTATGCATTATTATATATGGTTTTAACAGTTGTCTTCATTAGCAGTCCTGTCAAAAATGCAAAGCTGTGTCTTTTCTTCTCTCCCAGAGAGAGAATCACGAACACTCTGCTGTGAACCAGCAAGCACAAATCTGGCTCAACATCTTTTATTTTATTTTGTGGAGGAATTGAGTTGAAAATAAATGGACCCTAACAACGTTGCACATGAAAGTCTTATCAGAGCAGCCCCCCCCAAACCGACCCCACTTCTGATGCAAAACTACGACAGCAGGGATAATTAGGGAATTGTATTTTGAAAATATAGGTCTGAATGGTAATGAGGGCACACAAAACCTTCAATTCAGCTCAAACTGCTCGAGAGCTGCAGAGAAGAAGAATGGCTCTGAGGCAGATGTAGAGAAAGAAATGTACTACTGTGGATTAAAAACAGATCTCACACACACTGTTAAATCTCCACAGGGCCGTGACATCTGCAGGAGTGGAATCAAACTGCACAAAAACTGCATCTTATTTAATGACTAAAGGAAGATCACAGAGAACAACAACATACATGTTTAGAGCTGCAGCTAAGCATTTCCAGTGCTGATTAACCTCCCGAGAGTTTTCACATACAAATCATTTGAATCGTACAAGTACAGAAATAGACATTAGGGCTAATAACAGGGACAGCAAAGCTGAATAACAAACATTTGACTGGAGGACATAGAGGACACGGAGGAAAGGTCTGTCAGGTTTTACCATTTTTGCTTAAAAGGTACTATATGTATAACTTCCAGAAAATCCATGTGAGTGCTTTTAGCCTTTCAAAAACAACATTTATTCTGCTTTAATCCACATTAGTTGACCTGTAGCCTTTCAAAAACGATATCCATTCTGCTTCAATCCATATTTGTTGGCATTTAGCCTTTCAAAAACAACATTTTATTCTGCTTCAATCCGTATTTGTTGGCTTTTAGTCTTTCAAAAGCAAGATTTTCACTGTGGTCAAAAAATATTTTATAATTATAAGCACACAAAGAGAGAAATGAACAGGATGGTCTAGCAATCTAACCACACCTTGAATTACATTTATTCAACCACGATAACAAAAAGTCGATTTTGGCTCTAACACAAGTATAGTAAATTAAGTCTTCATTCAAAACTGAGATCATATATCTGGGATCACATAACTCAGCTTTTTCAAGGAACCACTGCTCTAGAGACGGTGTATGTGCGATCAAAATGATTTACAGTGTGTGTTAATGGTAATGAGGGAACATTGGTGTGTTTTAATGGAGATCTATGGCACAGAGGAATAAATCAGTTGTTGGTGATTTGAATTATTTCACAGGATTTGTTGACAATAAAATAGATATCGAATATCTTGTTTTTTAAGTCACTGAATATGTGAAAATGAAGGGAGGTGGTGGAGTGACAAAGACATAATGGAGGGATAATCTCAGATAGCAACAGAGAAACCAAACATCGTCCCTGGAGACTAGAGAAGGATAGATGAGTGATGTGTCGTCCTGCGAGCTGAATCCAGTTTAAATTGGCTGCTCTCCTAGCTCTGGATTAGACCTGGGCTTAATACCTTTACACTAAAAGGCCTGCCCATTCCCTCTGAGGGCAATCTGCTGCAGGAACACACCAGACTTTAATCCACAGCAACAACAACAACAACAACAGTTTATCTGGCTGAAGCTCGCCGCCGGGGCCGATCGCACCACGCCAGGCTTGCTCATCCATGCTCCATATCAGCATTTCATAGTCCAGTTTGGACGCCTCAGATCTGATTAAATCAGTGTATGAAAATACAAAAACAAATCTGTGCAAAAAGATGAGTAACCAGACGAATGGAAGCAGCCATTTCTGGCAGCCATCTTTGTTTGGGCCAAAGAAGCAGCTTGTGAAATGATTTAGAGGTCTGTAACAGCAGCAGGACAGAAGAGACTGCCAATAAAAGTAGTTAACTGACAGAGACTGAATGAACAACCTTTTTAATAACCAATTAATGGTTTACCAAAACCACCAAATAGTTCTCCAGCCTCCCCGATGTGAGGGATTTTCTGATTTCTTCTGTTTGACATCTGTGTAAACTGAATATTTTGGGGTTTCAAAATCAGACATCAAAACACGTCACCTTGGCCTCTGGGAATTCATAATGGATATGTTTTTATCATATCCTGAAAGAGAGGGCTTCAACCCACAACTGAGATCCAAAGGAAATGTCCTAAAACAACCAATAGTCCAAAACCCCAAAATATTCAGTTTACAAAGTTATTAAAACAGTGAAAAGCAGCAAATCCTCACACTGTGGAATCTGCAGCAAGATAGCGTTTGGCATTTGTGCTGAATTAATGGCTTAAATGATAATCAAAATTGTTGGCAATTAATATTCTGTTGATCGCCTGTTGATCATTTCAGTACTAATATTAGAGACTGAATGGTTAAATATGTTAAATGATAGTTGCAGCCCTCAAATAGACTGTGTGGATCACAAATCTTCAACTAAAGCTCCACCAGTGCAGGTTGCTAACCAGCTAATCACACACAAACTGACCAGCAGGTGCAGATTAAAGTTTACTTTTGGGTGTTTGTGCTAAATGCCAACGCCAGACTACAGGAAGTGATCAACCTCTTGGCTGGTCATGTGGTACCCCACAGTTTTAAAAACTCTTGCAAGATGGTTCAGGTTAGGATAGGTTGTTGGGTTGCAACTCTTGTTGTTTTGCAATTTGTGGGTTTCCATGTAGACACGACTCTCTTGGCTCAATCATGTCCAAGAAGCAAACCTTCTACATTGATTGAATGCATCTTTTTCTGCCGATATAATCACCACCCGACCACCGTAGTGGCGAAATGTAGATGTTATAGTGCTTTTTATCCAGATAAACAGCAGCTAGCCGCTCATTCGTTTACATCCCAGTCTTACCTGCCCCAATATGGCGCCCACATTGACGTTCAAACCAGGAGTCAATGCAGTGTCTGTGTACACGTCTATGAGAGATACAGTTATCATTTTTATGTAAACTTTGTCCAAAGCAGTTTGCGGTTAAAGTAGTTACAGCAGAGATGAGATGTTGTTGCTGTAGAGATGCAACAGTGCAGAACGTATTTCTAGAGATATCATCACACAGGCAGCTGCTGCTTGTAACATTCAGTCCTCCAAATGAGGCTGTGCAGCAGGTGGAGAGTCTCTGATGGGAAATATGTCGGCAGGAGCTGCCGCAGGATCGGTTTGTCTGTCTGAGAGCAGGATTTCTCTAAAACCTTTCGAAGAGATCTCCATGAAATCTGGCAGTTGACGGTCTGGCCTCGAGCCAAGGAACAATTGATTTGATTTTTATAGTGATTTAGATATGGGATTTAGTTGTGCAGCTCTGAAAGTAAAGGAGGCTTTGGCTTTTCTTCAGGGGTGTTTTCAGCGTCAATAGACTCGATTTATCCTAAAGAAATAAGTGTTTTGGGTGCAACAGGATCTTTGCTCAGTACTAGCACAGGTTGTTAAGAGGCATCTCTGCTGCTCTTAAACCAAACTGAACCAACTAAATGTGTGCTGATCATCACAGTGGGACCAAGATTGACCAGTCAGATGGAAATATACAATAGTTTGTGTGTGTGTGTGTGTGTGTGTGTGTGTGTGTGTGTGTGTGTGTGTGTGTGTGTGTGTGGGTATGTGTGTGTGTGTATTGTACAGATTTAACAGTATAATGGCTTTCATAGGTCAGATGATGCTCAGAGTAACACAAAGGAACCCACTGGATTTAAAAAGGAAGGAAAGGCAGAAGTTTCCTACAAACGTCTGCAGAGTCTAAAAGACCTTCAGACATTAACAGGCTTCATTTTGATATTTTCAGAATATATTTTGTGACGCTGGATTTTTCAGCTAATCCTGCTGGCATCCAGCTACTGTAGATCAGAGAGAGAGAGAGAGAGAGAGAGAGAGAGAGAGAGAGAGAGAGAGAGAGAGAGAGATTGGCCATGCAGGTTATAAAATTCATAATGTCATTTTGCATAACATGCCCAAAAAGTCTGCTCTTATCTTTCTTTTGGTGATTATACTCTCTGTGTTTATGTGCATTTCTGCTCTTAAATTCTACGAATCACAGAATCAACAGAATAGACAACGTGTCAACGTGTTAATGCAAATGTGTTTTAACGCCACTAATTTCTTTAATGAATTAACGTGACTTGTGAAAAGGAATCCACTGATACCAACCAAGTCAGACGAGCTTGTCTGGAAGGAGGTTAACTAACGCTCCAAACTGATCCAAGGGGTCCGTTGACCTCTGACCTCCAGATGTGTGGATGTAAATGGGTTCTCTGGGTCCCCACCAGTCTCCCCTTTACAGACATGCCCACTTTATGATAGTCCCAGTCAGTCTGGATCAAGTCTTAGTCAAGTCAGCACTCTGACACACTGACAGCTGTTCTGATTGGAGCAGATTGTTGATGCTAAAGTCAGTCAACCTGAGAGGGTTTCTGGACAACATCTACATTGATTGGTGTCATTGATTTACAATAATATATATATATATATACATTTGCATGAAGCAGTTTATTTGTCCACTAACATATTGATAAGAGGATTAAATACTTGACAAATCTTCCTTTACGGTACATTTTGAAGTGATAAAAAATGTGTGATTAATTTGCGATTAACAAGGGACAGGGACAAGGTGATTAATTGTGATTAAATAATAATAAATAATTAATTTAATCAATTGATATCCCTTAATCATGTTTATTCCCATCAACCCCAGCTGTACTTTGCCTTTTGTGCTAATTAGCAAATGTTAGCATCCTATCACGCTAAACATCAGCATGTTAGCATCGTCACTGGAAGCATGTTACCGTGTAGTCTAACTGTAGTGTCACAGAGCCTTGGTCCTGTTATATCGCATTTTTAAACACATCAACGCATATCAAAATAAACATAATAATCCACATAAACTCCTGATAAATATGCAGTTATGCCACAGATATGATTGGTGACATGACGGCTCACCGCTGTTGATAAGAGTATTTAATATTTAACTAATCTATCTTTAAGATACATTTAGAACAGATAAAAATGTGTGATTGCTTTATGATTAACTGTGATTAACTATGGACAATCATGCGATTAATCGTGATTAAATATTTTAATGGACTGACAGCCCTAATTATGACCTGTGCTTCTGATTTGCACTACAAAGTCTCTCTGAGGACGAGGTGAACAGCCTGCAGTCATATCCTCCTCCCTCTGCCTCCAAATCCCTTTTGTCCGTCGACACAATGGATCGTATAAATAGAGATAACGGTGCACACTGTCTGCTGCTGGAAGTTGGAGAATGAAGAAAGAGAGATTGAGATTGATTTTACACATCCACACACTCGGCCGTTCACTGTGTAAAGTAATTGTTGGGCGAATTATTTGATTGTCTATTGCAGAAAGTTACAAACATTTTCAGACGCAAGACCTCAGATGCTGTTGAGTTTTTAGATGAACAGCTCATTGAACAGCACCTGAACCCCCCCACCCAACAAATCTTTCCAACATTGGAGTCAGGTTTACTGCAGCCAGCAACTGTTTTAACTGGACTAAACCGAGGCCTGCTTTAGAAGCAGCGATCAGTCAGGTGTGTGGAGGTGAAAGTAGTGGAGGTTTGAACTTCTCTCTTTCTTTGTCATTCTGACGCCTTTAACATGTGGTTACATGTAGGTATAAAATCACCTTTTCCTCCAGTTATAGTCATATTTTCTCATATTTAGGGTATCATGCTGATTAAACGCTGTCGTCCTGGGAAACATTTCCATCTCTCTGGTGCGATCTCTCATCAGGTCACAGGATCGCTGTCGGCGTGCTGTGAACAAGCTGATTAAAGCCTGGTTGGTTTAGAAACCGCACACGTGAATGCGGTCCGGGCACGGTTTCTGCTCCGCTTCGCCTTCGTCGGAGAGGTCACAGGTTCAACTCCCACAGCAGCTACTGTGTCCTGCAGCTGTGTCTTGGAGCGAGAGGCTGGATGTCTCCCAGCTCTTTATCACTGTAACTCCGGCAGCTCCGTGAAGTGTGAACCGTTTTTCCTGCAGGCCTGATTTTGTTTAATGTGACTGATGGGTTTTTATTACAAAACTCTCCGTGTTTCCGGCTCCATACTTCACAAGTACAACTCCATACATCACCTGGAATGTCACCTTCACTGGTATTTTCATACATTAAGGCTTTTTCAGCGTCATTATTACTATAATATGCAAAATCCTTTTTTCAAATTTATCCAGTGCCCTCTGCATATATACTTTTGGTTTTTGTCTTTCTGACCAAAACTTTAATCAATATTTCTGAGCTCAGATTTTATGATCATGTTGAATAAAAACATGACGATGACCTTCACACCAAAACGCTTCAATATCCGTTTTAGATTCAGCTGAATGAATCATGTGACTGTTGGACCCACCCGCGCACCATAAGAGGTCGCTCACATTTTATACTACTGATGCCTTCAAATGGGACTCGTGAACTCGTGTTCACGAGTTGGGAAGTTGTGAACATGACATCCGTTGCAGTGAAGTGGTAAAGTTGTGAAGAACATCGCTGTTTAGCAACGGCAGTATTACCGTCCCTGTCCAACTCTGGAAGCCACAGAGGCTAACAATTTAGCCAACTAGCTAGTGAGTAACATAACGCAGGAACTACATAATGCATACTACGACATAATGACAGAGGACAACGATGAGGTCGTTGAAAATATCAACATTTTCCTTTTTAACATTTTATAAAATCATCAAGAAAAACAATACATGACTAAAATTACAATATACTGTACAACATTAAGGTATTATGCAGCGATAAATGACCTTCCATAGGCTCCACCATTTCTCACAACGTCAACAAACACGTCACATGTCATGAACTCTGAGCTTTCAGAAACTTTCTACTGATGAGGTCGTGAATACGACATGAGGGGGCGTTCAGATGGACCCAACTGGTAAACAACGGTAGTCAGTACAGACTACATGGTGTACACATGACACGCCAAAAGCAACAAAGGCGTTCTTATCGCAAGCAAAGTGACGAACAAATGACTGTGTCATTCCAGCCTGCTTGGACAAAAAGGTATATAAATGCCATGAAAATGTGCAAGCATTTAGCGCGCAATAAGTACGCCTTTCTCGATTTCCATGTAGCATTTGTACGCCATGTATCCTGACGTAGTAAAAAGAGAGAAAGACTTTTGACCAGGAGGCCGGTGTTGACTGGTGTTTTGTTTTGTAAGTTACATTAGTGAAGTTTTTGTTTTTGTTCACATGTTGTGACGTGTTTTCCATAGTTGTTTCTGTACGTGTTTTACTTAGTTTACTTACTTATCTTAAGCCCAACCATGGCGTTTGCCCTTAACCTAACTGAGTGTTTTTTTTGCATGAACCTAACTGTGGACGTTTGCGTGGTGTACAGATGGTTAAAATGCATACTGATGCGCAGGATGTCTGTGTAATGTTGTGGTATTCATTCCCCTTCCTGTGACACCAGGTTGGTTATTCATACACCATTTGGTGAGACCTGGCTGGATAGTTACTGCTCAGCGTTTCTGCCCTGTGCATCACCTGGTGATCAACTGGTGATTGTCAGTTTGGACTGAAATGAGCAAAACTGTTTGGGAGCTATTTTTTTCCTGGAAATGTGACATGTGGTAGTTGTTGGTGTGTCAGACATTTTGATTCACATGCAGTAGTTCAGTTCAATTCAAACCATATTCAACAGTAGCTTGCACTTAAAAAAACATTGCTAAAACTAAAGTGAGACCACAGAAAGAATAAGGAAATGTAGAAATTATCTCTTGTATTTAGCTTTACTCTTGCATGATTGTGGTTCCAGATATGTGTCATATGCACACCACGCAAACGTCCACAATCAAGAAAACCACTTGGTTAAGTTAAGGCACTACAGAGCCAAGTAGGTATCGCTGGGAAAAACAAAACTTTACAAATCGTTGCCCAATATTTGGAAAGTCGTGTGCATAATAGTAGTTAGTGGGCCATAAATGGGCCACCCACCCACCCTCCATCCATCCATCCATCCATTAGCTGTAACTGCTTCAGTGTCACGGTTGGGGGGCGGGAGTCGATCCCAGCTGACACTGGGTGAAAGCAGGTTCACCCTGGACAGGTCACCAGACTATCACAGGGCTGACACATAGAGACAGACAACCATTCACACTCACATTCACACCTGCAGGACATTTAAAGCCATCAGTTAACCTGCATGTCTTTGGACTGTGGGAGGAAACCGGAGAACCTGGAGAAAACCCACGCTAACACAGGGAGAACATGCAAACTCAGAAGGACCCCAAGCTGGATTCAAACCTGCGACCCTCTTACTGTGAGGCGACGCTACTAACCACCGTGCAGCCCATAGATGGAGTATAACTAAAGCAAATAAACTAAGCAGCAACATATTGAGTGCATGAATTAATCTGAGTGTAGCTGCTGTTGGTGTCTGATTACTGCAGTGAAAATTGGGTTTTGTGGATTCTTTTTATTGATAGTTTATATTTGCACTCTTTCCTACTGAAACTGCTGCACACCAGATTCCCTCAGGATCTTATCCCTCATCTTAAAAACATGCACATTCTGCTTTTTAACTTCCTCAAACAGCCCACATCTCACCTTGGCACGAGGTCGTTTCCATATTCAGGCCCTGAAAGGTTGCACATCTGCACCACAAAGGGTCAAAGTGAGGAACGGTAGAAGTGTGCTTTGTGTTTGAATGCAGTTGGGTTGAGGACACATTGATAGCAGGAAGGTGTGAAGAGGAGGACTATTATCACAGTGTGAAGAGGGAAACTGTGATTGGCCACTCTGCCGCTGCCTCCCCATTGACCCCCATTATAGCTGCATTAACTGGGGGATTAGATTGTCATCAGAGTTGAAACCCATGCAGCTAGAAATGCACCCAATAGACTCGGAAAGACCTGACATAAAGTTATCTGCAGCAGAAGCTGTTTGCCTCCAGGACTCTGAAACTTTCTAATACACAGTAAACGGTATGTTGTGCAGATGAGTGGCTGACAAGATATTACTGCTTGTTTAATGCAGGATGTTAAGACTGTAGAGGAAATATTGGTCCTGATTCTGAGATTTATGTGCACATATCGTATGTGTGCCGATTAAGCTGCAGATTCTCCACCAGAAGCAGCTGTTCAGTTTCTACACTTGCAAACATGCAGCATTCAGTGGTGGACAGGTCAATGTTGCCGCCTACATGTAAATAAGGTAGCTGCTTTAATTTGAACTGTGCACCACCTGCAGCAGCCCAGTTACCTGGAAAAAACTGACATTTCTTAACCAAACATTTTCTATATACGTATTTCACATCAGCCTCGTGTCACACTCACACTTTCATGTTTAGGCAACAAAACTACATGGTTATGGTCTGAAAAAAGATCATAGTTTGTGTTAAAATAACAATTAACAACATAACAATGCAGTGAAACAACTATAGTTAGGTTTAGGAAAGAACTACATGGTTGGATTAAAACTACGACATTTGTTCAGTGAAAATGAAACTGAACGCTGTGAACACGGGACGTGAACAGTCCCCTGGATGAAAGCCTTGTGTTTCTTGGATCCATCTCCCTCACCTCTCGCCCACCCGCCCGGTGTGTCTCTGTTCACATTTTAAACTACGTCACTTGCTCTGACCGAATGCAACAACATTCACCGTATCCCTGGTTTGCAGAAACGTCCCGTGCCAACTTTGCTTCCTGGCAGCTAGGCTGTTTTAACATTGTGAGAAAAAGTCCACTAAAGGTGGTTATTTTATTATCTGAACACAAGTTCTGATCCTTTTCTAACTTTAACCAACTAGTTTTGTTGCCTAAACCGAACCAGTCGTTTCACAACATTAACCACGTGGTATTATGCATTTCTGAAAGCATGATACGAGGCAGATATGAAACATATTTGTGAAATGTTTTTTTGGTTCAGAAACATCCACATCCAAGGGATCTCACAGTTTGTGTACATGTCAACCTTTTTTTCTGGCGATGAAGTTGCCTGCAGACATTTTTTTTACTTGTAGGTGCTGTTATTGACGTTTTGCATTTCCGACAATAAAGCTAAAATATTGTAATCAAATGATTATGTTATGGTGAAGTATAAATGCTGTTTCACATGAGGTGTTGCTTTCTGGTAGTGGACAGGGGTCGTATGAGAACATGGTCAGGGTGGATGGTGGACTCACAAAGCTCAGGGATGTGTTGCCAAAACATGGCTGCAGAAATGATTGATTATGCATTCGTCACTACGGGCGGATATTGTTGGAAAACAAATGAAGTCCATTGTCAGTGGACGTTTTGTGGCTTTGTAGATACATCCATTATACAGTATATACAGCATATGCTTCCTCATTATGTGCATGAAAAAACCTTAATGATTCCATTTTTCTCAAAATGTATTTGCGGTTGCAAAATAATAGATAAAATTTCCAAGAGACAGAGTTGAATATTGTGTCTCAGTTCAGAAATAGAAATGAGCTTGTGGCTGTAATGGTGCAGCCATAAATACAAAGAGACAATCAGTCTTGTCTCATTCAGTCTGTATTGTACACTGACCACATTATTTACATATTTAGGCCTGACTGCTGCCTCTCTGAGTAGCAGTCCCACATAGAAAGTGACAAGATTTTGGCTTTGAGAGATTTTGTAAATTGCTTTGTTGTTAATTCTCTGTCTAAACATCAATTACTAGTAATTCAGCAGGAAAAGGGACGAGGCGTCAGCATGTTATTTGGGGTGGTATCTGTTTGAGTCGTCACCTGATCGTGACAAAATATGTTGTTTGAAAAATCCACACGGTTTCATCTGAAAACATTTTAAATCCCAATGTCACTCAGACACCGAGCTTATTTTATAAAGAAGAAAAATGCTTCTGTAAATTTATTTTATTAACTGTAACACAAACTGATGGTAAAGTTCAAAATGTTCCCTTTCAGAAGAGGCCGGTAATATGACCTTAATAATTTTATTTTGACGTCATTGATTACGTTCACATTCAACGAAATGTATTTTTCGCAGCTCCCTTCTCACTAAATGACATACTGTATGAACGATAAAATATTTTGTAAGTTATTTTGTGTACAATAACAACGCTTTTATTGCTTTTGCCATGCCATTTGTACGCCATGTAGTCTGCACTGACTGCAGTGTAAACGCATCCACGTAAATAGTGCGAGAGACTGTTAATGATGGCGGGAACTGGGAGACTGCCGTTTGTGTTACATTAGTGATGTCTGTGATGTGTTTTCAGTATTTATTTTACATCGTTTACATACATATTTTACTTAGTTTATGTACTTATTTTAAGGCCAACCTTGATGTTTTTCCAAAACCTAACTACATGGTTTTGTTGTGTAAACATAATTGTGACCGTTTCACGTTAACAACATGGTGTCAAATGACACGCATAAAGCCGCTCACACCGTTTAGCTCATTGCGTATAAATGACATGAAAATCCTAAAATGTTTTCTCATGGAGCACAGAAATGCCATGTTACTGATCCCATGAGGTGAGGTTGTTTTTGACGTTTTAGTGAGGAGGTCGGTGTGCAACCCGATCTTGAGGTTACAAAATAGTAACGTCCACAGTTAAGTTTAGGCAACCTAAACCACTTTGTTAGGTTTAGGAAAAATGTCATGTTTGGGCTTGAAATAAGTACGTAAACTAAGTAAAATATGTACAAAAAACACTTAAAACAATTTTCAAACAAATGTAAATAAAAAAGACGTGACAATCATCACATGACAAACAACACATATGTAACTTAGAAACAAAAAAAAGCAGAACACCTGTTTAACCAATACGTCTTTAACACCCGCCCACCGTAAGAGGTCTGTCTCTCTTTTCATACTACATCACTAACTCTTACAGTAGTATTTATACACAGATGTGTTCATATCGCAGTCAGTACAGGATACAGGACGTATAAACGACACAGAAATCAAGAAAGGCGTACTTATCGTGCTGAATGCCTTGTGCAATATTGTGGCATTTATAGGCCTTCAACTTCAAGAATATTCCCAAGTGTACTTCATGTAATAACTATACTAATATGAATATACTAATATACTATAAGTATACTACTTAAATACTTCTCTGGACTGAATTGGCCCACTTTTTAGTTTATAGAAGAAGAAGAAGAAGAAGAAGAAGAAGAAGATCAACCTTTATTAGTCCCACTAGGGGAAATTCAATTTTTACATATACATATATATACATATATATATAAAAGTATATTTTAAATGTAAAAGTAGTAAACTCTGAGGTCACTACTAGTTTACTTCCAAGTTGTATTTTGTACTGCAAGTATACTAAGTGAACTTATAGTATTTATCCAATTATGTTTATACGTTCTGTATACTTTTCAGTATAAACCAAGCATGCTGAAGTATAATTTTGTTAATTTTACCTCTGATATGTACATAACTGGAACTATACCCTTTTGTTTGAGGTATTTTTTGTAGGGTAGTAGTTTTGTTGCCTTTTTGTTTTGTTTCAATTTATGACGTTAAACTTGTTTTTAAATCAGCGACTGCAATCCTGGAGTAAGCATGTTCCTTAGAAATGTAATTGAAAATACCATTTAGGTTTACAGGAACGTAATTTCATAGGAGACGAGTTTGCATTTTAAAGCAACTGCACAAAATAGGGTTGCTTGTTATGTTTGGTAAGAAAGATTTTTCAAGTAAAATGGTGACTCTGAAGTTTCCACACTGAGCTGCAACCATTTAACCTCAGATTTGTAAATAGCACTCAAGTTCAGTCATAGAGAACAGACTGTCTTTACTGCAGCAGGACGTTTTCTCCAGATAAAACCGTCATTTTACAGGTTTAACTGGTAAAAGATAAATTAACAGCTGCTGCAGCTGTTGCTTTACCTGACTGTAGGTGGATGATTTCCACTGAACCTGGTTTCAACCTGTTTTACATCAATGACACACGGTGTCCTTGCTTCTCTGTTTAAATTTGACTTTATAATGAGGTCAGGGGAACATTTGCACAGTCTTTGCTCTCTATTATAATCATTAAAAAAGATGAATTTGGGACTGAAGACAGAAAGGTCATGAGTAGAAAGACTGATGGACAAAAAGAGAGATAAAGACTGACAGGAGGGAAAAGACAGAGAGCCATACAGAAACAAAGATAGGAGGAAGGTAAATAAGAAAGCAAATGCACAAGACAAAAAAGATGGTGAGAGACCGATGGAGAAAACCAAAAGGGAGAAAGTAAGAGGAGCGATAGAGAGATAGAAAACGAGACACAGAGACAGAGAGCGATTGAGTGAAATACAGAAAAGGCAAAGAGAAAAGAAAAAGTAAAAGGAAAGGCAGAATAAAATAATTTTAATATGAAATAATAAAATGAGGCAGAGATGGAGACAGACAGAGGTAAATGAGGGAGACGAGAGCAAAAGCAAGACAAGCAAAAAAGAGATGGAGACAGAAAGAGACAGAAAAACAGACTGAGAGAAAGGAGGAAAAACCAGACAGTGACACAGACAGACGGAGGGGAAGAATGAAAGGCAGAGTGAAACAGAGAGACGATTCGTTAATCAGCCCATGTCTGCACCACTCTTCCTCCTCTTCCTCCCATCCTGCACCCCCTCCTCTTCTTCCTCCCATCCCATCCCTCCCTCCATTTTGTCATCCTCTGTCTGATGCTGTTCCAACACCTCGGGGCTTCAGCCTCACATCCACCATCCGACACGCTAAAGCTCCTCTGCTGCTGCAGTGCGATCAGCCACCAACACCAACTATAATCAACCCAAAATAAAGAGAACGAGCACAGTGGAGCGCCGCCTCCATGTGTCTCCAACAGCAGAAACTCACGTTTATTAAAACTACGATGTCTGTTTGAAGCTGCAGTGTTGGGGGTTTTTATTCCTCAGCATATCGCTGTTTGATTAATCCTTGAATCCTGTTTGATAACTCCAAACCAGTGAATCTACACAAGAGATGATCAGTCGCCTCTTTGTCTGAGCTACAATTTCCCAGAATTCAGACTTTATTTCCCATCAGCCCCATTGCTTCTTGTGACAAACGTCCACTTGTAGGATCGTGGATTTAAAGGTGATGGTGTGTTCGATACTAACTAGTTAATTCAATGTGTCATTGACAAAGTGTTTATACAACCAGACTGAAAGGTGTTGTGGAAAGTTGGCCATCATAGCGAGGGACGAGCAAGTTCGACAGTCGGAGCAGTGACGTAGTATTTACAGTGTGAGAATCCATTCAGGACGGGAGGGAGAGGAGGTGGACGGGTCAAAGAAATACAAGACTTTCAACCAGGAGGCTGCTGTTTGTGTCCCGAGTGAAACTAAAAATAACGTTGACGTATTTTGTCACGTCAGTCTTTAGTCACGTGACTCGCCTGTATTGTCAGCCTCGTGAGTCACTAGTCAGTGAAGTTAACGTCACTGACTAAACCAAGTTTATTTTGAAAGGACACTGTGCATGTAACGAACATGTATTGACACGCCGTCCCTGATCCGTCCAAAAGCAACACTAGAGTGGTAACCCGCGCGTCGGTGTGTGATGCCGAGGGGCGCCGACCAAGCAACGCTATTTGACGAGTTGGGAGTGAGAGCGTGTTGGGCCGAGACTCAACAATAACTCAGTTATGGGGATAACGACATCTTTCTTGTCTTGTCGTGGTGCTCACAGGAAAAAGTGATAGAAATTGAGGCATTTCAGATTTTCCTCAGTTGGAGAATAAGACCAGTTACTAGGGAAAATGTTGGTATGGATATGTAGAATGAATACTTTTTTGCATTTGGTCAGAGCAAGTGATGTAGTATATTGAGCCACCATTACTGAAAGTTGCATGGTCACAGCGAGACAGTCCACTGAGGGCTGGCAGAAGCATTGAATGGGTCAAACAAACAGGACTTTCATACAGCAGTCTGCTGTTCACGTCCTGTGTGAAACCAGAAGTAAACGCTGCCTTTACTGTTGTTACATTAAGTCCACCAAAGGTCCACCAAACATGATCATGTTTCTAACCTAGAATCCGAGGGAAACCTGTGACGTAGTAAGAAAACGCTGCTTTTTTATAATCATCTTTTTAGAGATGAATTGAATGAATTATGGTATGGTATGCTGTTTTGAAAACCTGCGGTCTTCAGCTTCCAGACCAACTGTAAGTGGTCCAAACTTATTATGAAGTATTTTAACTATAAATCCATAAAGAATAAACTACAAGTTGTGATCAAAAGATCTGCGATAGTTTGCTTATAAGGCTTCAATAATCATGCTTGATTTCATTGGAAACTTAACTCATATTGTACACAGTAAACAGGGAACGGCAAAATAAACAGCTTAACTTCACATTTTACAGTCACACTGACATAAATCCACGTTCTTGTCAAATTACTTCACCTAAGCATGTGGTATTTTCACCCAAAACGGCAGATTTTACTTACTCAGAGAGACTTACTCAGGAAGAATAGGGCTAGCACACAGGAGGTTAACCAAGTAGTTAACCATGTGTCATTGTGTGTTTCTCCAAGCTAGATAAAAAAGATATACTGTATATATGAAAGGTATTTCTGTCTCAGAAACGTTGACGTTCAACGTATCCCGTAGTTTGCAGAAACTTACAATGCCGACATTTTAATTCTGGTGACTGGGTTTCCTTAACAAGCGTTCCCAGGAAAACTGTGATTGAGGTGACCATCAAAAGAGCTGGATGGGTTCAGAACTTGCCTTCATATTCATCGAGATAAGTGAAGTTTGGAGTCCTCGCTCGTTGTTCATTTTATCCCCTCAAGACTTGAAGTGATGACAGAAAGCACTTCAGACTCGGATTACTACTGAAGTGTGTGAGGCCTCAGTCTGCACGCTCAGAAGATTGATATCTGGATTCAATCTCTGGCTCAGGTTCGCCATCAATTTGCTTCATGCTCTAAAGCATTTACCTTACTATGTGGCCTGCTAGCTCATGTAAAATACAGACTGCAAGTCCATTAGAGGCTCATAGTCTTGTCACTACTGGTCTAATTTATATTCTTTATACTTAAAGACTCTGTGAATTAGTTTTACTGCCAAAGAGCAGCATTAAATTTCACAATTTCCAACAAGCTCCCTTTTTGAAATAAACTGAAATGTATTGAGTCTCATAACATAATTTAGCCTGAGTCTTAATACTGACACCATGGGGAAAAATAAGTGCAGAAAATAGAGCCTAAAGTTGAGAAACACGAGTAGCAACTGAACAAAACACGAATGTAAGGAAATATTTTACAATTCTTCATCCTGCAGGCACTTTGAATAAGAAAGAAAGTGATACAGAAGGTCAAAGAAGCCAGCAGAAAGCTGAGGAGATGCTACTGTTGCAGGTGAAACATATTGACGAGTCCAGCCATCAATGGCTGAATTATTGATTAGCAGAATATTAGATCAACAGCTTCATAATCTCTGTCCAAATTCAGCTGCTAATGCGACTTTCCAAACAGCCTGAGCAAACGTGTCGCTGAATGAATGAATGCTGTTCATCTTCTAACTGCAAACACAAACTGGAGAGCCTGAAATGCTCACCCTGCTTTGTCATGCATGTGGGATAAATTTCTCGCTGCTGAAGTTCAATGAACTCTGCATTCAGCATATGTTTTTACTGTTGTTGCCGTCAGCCTCTGAGTCGGTGTTGCTGAAACGAATTTGTGTAAATTTTTTTTTTTGCACCTGCTGATAACACTTTGAATGAAATACTGCCGGAGTGTGTAGCAGTTCGTGTGTGCAGAGGTGGTGGTGTCTATTTCTAGCTTTAGGCTATACTAGCAGGCAGAGTAATGACTTGTGTACACCAGCGCTAACTGGCTAACAGCTCAGAGTAGTAAATAAGAGACAGGAGGCCCCTCATGCAGCTGGATGGTTGGAGAGCTCGTCAGGTCATATTTACCCATAGTATTACTTATAGTATTAGGGAGACTCCCTCCTTGAACAAAGGTGTGTGTGTAACCTGGTGGTATTTATATGCCTTCCTGTGAGACCGGTTGATGTATGAAAACAGCCTGACCAGGAATGTGTGCTACAGGAGCAATGGTGTGTTTTGTTTTTCAGTCCTCTGCCTGTTTAAACTGATTAAACTAACCAGCCAGCCAGTCAGTGAATCAATCAGTAAATCTCCCAGCGTAGCCAGCGAGCCAATACAGCAGCCAGTCAGCCAGTAAGCCATCCAGCTGGTCAGTCAGTCAGACAGTTGTGGCAACAACATAGTGAGATTATCTGGAGCATGTGATGGATGTGTTTACACCCATCTCTGTCTGTCTGACTGTGTTTTCCTCCCCTCCATCTCCCCTGTGTGATTGTTTCTCCACCTGAGTGCCTCTCTGGCTGCATCTCTTCAGTCCGACTCTCCTCCGAGACTCTGCTTACTAAACGTCTGGACTCGCCACTCTTTCACACAGCTGAAGCGACGCTTACTCCACATCAGCGTTTGACTCACAGATTCATTGACTGCTGATTCATTCATTCATTAAAAAGGTGTTACAACCAAGCAGCACAAGTCTGCTATATTATACTATAGTGTTGGAGTTTCCTCGTTGGCCATTGGTCTTTTGAAATGAGAAGGTGGTGAACAGTCCTTTATGCAAATCAGCCCATCCAGTGCGACACATCGGTTCATGACACTTGGACCAAGCTGTGAAACTACAGCAGGTGATCTAGTTCTTAAATGTGCAATACTAAATCCCTTGAATACTCTTTAATTGTCATTGATGTATGTATGTATGTATCACCGAGTCACATCAAAACGGAAAACGTTTTTAAATATCTGTACAACTACCAGCTCATGGCCGCTCATCTGTGGTTTTGAAACAGCAGCCGATGAAAGTCAAGCAGCAAACTCCTAACGAATGAGTACGCAGCTTTTAAGATCTAAGGCCTTTTTTATTGCTGCTGTGTAGTGCAAGTTTTGCATCTCCAAAAAAACCTCTTTAGCCATTTAATTTAAAAAGAAAAAGTAGGCGTGTGTCTCACATCAGATCACACGGGTGTGAATGTTGGAAGTGTGACTGATTAGGAAACATCATAATTGCATTGCATTTCCTGCTGAGATCCTCTATTTTGTTACACTTCATTCCCCATTCAATGCACAGTCTAGACCAGACTAATTGAGTGTCTATGGTGTTGATTCAGACTATTAACCATCTGCGCCTCTTCCTCTCTCTGCCCCTCTTCCCTCACCCCCGCCACCTCCGCTCCTCTCTGCAGGAGTTTGGAGGACAAGTAGGATGCTGAGTATCTTTCCTCCTCGCCACTGTTCTCCACCGTGCTCTCCATGACCTGAGAGCGCCACCACAGCGGGAGGAACGAAACACCAGAAAGAGAGAGGAAGAGGAGGGCAGAAGGCCAGGGAAGGAAGGAAGGAAGGAAGGAACACACTTTTTCTTTTGTTGTTGTTTGTTTTCCCTTTCTGAAATGGCGGCGACAGAGGCTAGTGCGGCGCCGGTGGTCCAGGAAGATGGGAAAACCCCAGAGAGCAAGCCGACGGAGGCAGAGCAGCCGCCTAAAAATGCTAACTCAGAGACTGTCAACAGCGAAGTTGTTGATAAAGATGGCACTGCTGTCAACAGCGAGGTTGTCGATAACAAAGAGACTGTGAATAACGACACAGCAGCGGCGGCAGGAGCCGAGGAGGGAGAAGCAGCAGCTAGCGGGGAGGCGGCACCTCCTCAGAGCTCAGAAAACACCTCCTCTACTGAGCCTAAGACCTCATTCCTGGACTCCTTCCTCAACAAGAGTGGCCTGGGGAAGGTGATGGCCGGAAGGAAGAAGAAAGAGCACAGCACAGCCGCTGGAGGAGGTGAGGAGAACACTGCCGAAGGAGGCGAGAAAGATGGAGAGAAAGGAGGTGAGGAGGCTGCAGCAGCTGAAGGAGGAGCAGAGGGAGCTGCAGAAGGAGATGCAGCGATAGAGAAAGCTCCAGAAAACACAGAGAAGGAGGAGGAGAAGAAAGCAGAGAAGGGCAAAGCGGCAGAGGCTAAATCCACAGTTCGAGATCTGATCAGGAAGCCGGTGGCAAGGATCTTCTCCCATCGCAGCACTGAGAAGAAAGACGGCACTGCCACCGCAGAACCCCAGAAACAAGTAAAGGTTCGATCCAAGTCCCTGGACCGGCTGGAAGATCCTGAAGCACTTAACACCACTGACTCCACCATAGAGGCGGGAGGAGCAGAGGGAGGAGCAGAGGCAGGTGCAGAGGGAGGTGCCGAGGGAGAACAGAAAGCATCGTCCTCCTCGGCAGCCACCAAGCACATGAAGCGCTGGCACTCCTTCAAGAAGCTCATGGCTCAGAAGGCGCACAAGAAGAGTGGAGGAGGAGGAGAGGATGTCAAGGAGGATGGAGAAGGAGGAGAAGGAGGAGGAGACTCCTCCACGCTGGACTCCAAGGAGTCAGGGCAGAAGAGGTGGAAGCTGAAACGCTCCTGGACCTTCCAGGGCCTGAAGCGGGACCCGTCCATGGTCGGCATTAGCGGCAAAGCCAAGGGCTCCGACAAAGACTCTGCCGACAACGCCAAGCCAGAGGAGGTAGCAGGAGGAGCTGAGGGAGGAGAGGATGCTAAGGCAGAGGGAGGAGCAGAGGAGGCCAAGACAGAGGGAGGGGAGGAGAAGGAGAAGGTGGAGGGAGCGGAAGAAGAGAAGGCAGCAACGGCGGGTGGAACGGTGACGCAACATGCCAACGAGATCTGGACCTCCTTCAAGAAGCGTGTCATCCCCAAGTCCAAACGAGCCAACACAGAGTGCGCCCCCAGCGGGGAGGAGGATGCAACTGCAGCTGCAGGTGAGCAGCATTCGATCCATAATAGCCAATATTTCTAAAAAAATAATAATAATGAGGAAAGTGTAGCAGAACTTTCCCTTTTTTTCTTTCCTACACCATTAATCATCTCATGACCCCATCCAGACTTATCTTGTGACCCTTTAGGGAGGGGCTGACTCTATGTTGGGAACCACTGCTGCACAAGTACTTTAAGGGGCCCCCGTCCGCCCACCCCCCCCCTTTTTTTCCTTGTACCCCCCCCCCCCCCCCCCCCACCCCCCCCCCCCCCCCCCCCTTCCCCCATCCAAATATCTATCACTAGATTATTTTTTACAATTTTTGAAATTAATTTTCTCTTCAGAAGATTGAAATAAATTTTTCAACACCAGAATTTGCTTCATTTGAGTCTATGTGGAGCTAGAAGGAAATTACCACTTTTATTGTTGTCTGAGTAACGTGACGTCATAGCCGTTCGGTATCCGTCAACCAAAACAAACCTCAGAAAGTATTAAAGGGTGGAGGGTGGGCGTGGATCCGACCTCCACCCTCCATGTTAAATCCAGCCTGGTAAACACTACACATCCAGTAAAGGAGGGAAACACTTTGGAAAAGCAGAGCTAGACATCACGGCTAAAGCTGCACGCTAACTCCGTCACGGACGGGAAACGTCATCGTACGACGGTAACGTGCGGTCCGGCCGGCCGTCGCTCTCGTCTCCGTGGTCAAATGGGCCGATGCTAGAACAATAAAAAAACAAAATACCACTAATTTGTCAGGGAAATGTCTTTCTTCTTATATTTTTAAGAAGAAGAAGAAGAAGAAGAAGAAGACGACGAAGATATTCCTTTATTAGTCCCACAGTGGGGAAATTCAGTTTTACACTCTGTTGTTCACACGGTACATATAATGTCAATGGAGAGATGTCAGAGTGAGGGGGCTGCTCCTGACAAGCGCCTAGAGCAGTTGGGGGTTTGGTGCCTTGCTCAGGGGCACCTCGGCAGTGCCCAAGAGGTAAACTGGCACCTCTCTTTGAGAACTAAATAATTCCTAACATTGACTTATACAGTATATTTGACTTCAGGACATCTCTGACTACATACATGCTGAAAATCAAACATTTTTACCGGATTAATTTAGATATTTTCAGGAATTATTTATTACATTTTTTCCAGCAACCCAAAATTTAAGAAAAACACATTTGACCACGGAAACGAGAGCGACGGCCGGCCGGACCGCACGTTACCGCCGTACGATGACGTTTCCCGTCGGTGACGGAGTTAGCATGCAGCTTTAGCCGTGATGTCTAGCTGTGCTTTTCCAAAGTGTTTCCCTCCTTTACTGGATGTGTAGTGTTTACCAGGCTGGATTTAACATGGAGGGTGGAGGTCGGATCCACGTCCACCCTCCACCCTTTTATATGTTGTCATTTCAGCTCGCTGCAGTTTGTTTTGTTTGACGGATACAGAACATATATATGATGTTACATTACTCAGACTACAACAATAAAAGTGGTAACTTCCTTCTACCTCCACATAGACTCAAATGAAGCAAATACATCGATTCTGTCTTTAAAAAGTCAATTTCAAAATCATCAAAGAAAAAAAAAATTGTGATACATAAGTGAATCCGTTTTTTCCCACCCCTGATAAATATGGGACTTAATTTCATCAGCTGGCCACACAGATCAGTTTAATAAGCCAATGATATGGTGGTGGCTGTATGTGTCATTTATTCAATTTTTTTCTCCCCCTAGAGGGACAAAGTTAATTAAGGAAGCCTTAAATATGGTTATCTTAATCATCATGCTTGTGAAAACCATAAACTCACCTATTAGTGAGTTTATTTTAATCCTTTGTGATTAATCATTCTGTTTCTCTTAAATGGTAGATCTTTCAGAGGAAATCATTGAAAATCTCATCATTCATAAAGAGACTTTACTCTGAACTCTCTTCTTCTTTGTAGGTGAGGATGGAGCAGCAGAGGAAGGCAAAGACGGCAAGTCGGCCAAGGCCAAGCGCTCACATTTTGGCCGCGCAGTGTCCCTGAAAAACTTCATCCTGCGAAAGGGTAAGTCCACTAGTGTGGACATGGGTGAGGGCGCCAAGGAAGAGGAGGAGGAGGCCGTGGAGGCAGGAGAAGCAGTGGAGGAAGGAGCTGCTGACGGTGAAGTTGCCACAGCAACCGAGGAGTCCAATGACAAAGATGCAGCAGAGGCCAAGAAAACACCTGTGGTCGAGAAGACGCCGCCGGCGGAGGAGACCGGAGGGGAGGCAGCGAAGGAGGTGGAGAAGACGCCGGCCGAAGCTCCGGTGACCAACGGGGAGAACGGCTGCTCTAATGGCACGGGGGAGGAGAACACCACACACAATCACCAGGAGGAGGAGAAGACGACGGGGGACAGCCCCGTGAAGAAGAGCAAGGAGGCAGGAGGAGCGAAAGAGGAGGCCAACGCCAAGATCATCAACGCCACGGCGGCTGTGAACAGCGGTGAGTTAGAGCACGCCAACCAGGACTCTGATGAGCCACAAAACAGCTGCAGCAGCAAAGATGGAGATACTAACAACAGACAACAACAACAAGTACCAGCACTAACAAACGATAGCAGTAACCAAACTAAAACCAGCTGTCAACAACCTGAGCTAGCACTAGCCGTTAGCAGGGAGGAGGAGGAGGAGGAGGAGGGGGAGGGAGGGGAGGCAGAGTCGCCACAAAACGGAGGTTGTCACTATGAGTCATGTGACCAGGGAGAGAGGGAGGGGGAGGAAAAGGAGGATGATGAGAAGGAAGAGGAGATGAGGAAGAGGGATCTTCGAGAGGCGGCCGTAGCCATCGTTCAAAACGTGATGTCTGCAGCAACTGACCAATTAGAGAGGGAGCTGTGCTTTGACAACGGTCTGAACGGGTGTTATGACGCTGACAATCGATACTAAGACAACACACATAATAACACACCTTTAAGCACAGGTAAACACGTGTATGTGGAAATGCACTGCTCATGTAAGTCAATACTTGCATGAAACACACTTGCCAAAATGTAAAGTCACACATGTGCGCATGCAAACACACATATATAGTTCAACATTTTGGGGAAATATGCTTATTTGCGTTGGAGTTTGTTGTGGAGTCTGTTAAGGAAAGAGCTTGACTCGGAATGCGGTTAGCCTAGCGTAGCACAAAGACTGGAAGCACAGCCCAGTCGGCAGGACAAAATGTTGGTATTTCTGCAAACCAGGGACATGTTGAATAGCAACGGTTTTTGCATTTGGTCAGAGCAAGTGATGCAGTTGAAACAGTGGAGAGAGACACACTGGACGGGGGGTGGGCAGTAATTTCTTCAATCCATTAACACAACTTGCACTTTTTGGGTTGTAGAGTGAAGATACTGACATATGAAACTAGAAAACCTCAGGAATCCAGCAGGACCAGCCATGTTACACTAGTTTGTCATGAATGAGGCTAAATAACACTCCAACTTTAAAAAAAAAACCTGTCTCAGCCATTTTCAAAGGGGTCCGTTGACCTCTGACCTCCAGATGTGTGGATGTAAATGGGTTCTCTGGGTCCCCACCAGTCTCCCCTTTACAGACATGTCCACTTTATGATAGTCCCAGTCAGTCTGGATCAAGTCATAGTCAAGTCAGCACTCTGACACACTGACAGCTGTTTGATATCGCTCGTTAAGATGCATTTTGTTAAGATACATTAAAAAGATATGCGATTAATTTGTGATTAATCCTGATTAATGATGGACTGTCATCAATCAATAGCCATCTTTAGAAAAATAACAGCATTATTGTAACACAACAATACTTTTAATTAATAATTTGTAATAATTTGTAATTTTACACAACATTGCATTAAAAGCATAATGTCAACATTTACTGTTCAGTTTTGAGCATATTTTTTATGCTAAAGTCAGTACTTGTGATGGGTGACTGGACAATATCTGTTATTGTTTTGTGTTGTTAATTGATTTCCAATAATAATTATAGAAATGGTTATACATTTGCATAAAGTAGCGTATTTTTCCACACCCATGCTGATAAGAGTATTAAATACTTGCAAATTTCCCTTTAAGTTGCATTTGGAGCAGATTAAAAATGTGCGATTAATCACAATTAACTATTTTATTCGACTGACAGCTCTAGTTGTTATGTTGTTATATTATTTGAACACACAACATGATCTTTTTTCTAACTTTAACCAAGTAGGCTAGTTTTATTGCCTAAACCTAACCAATCCTTTCACAACGTTAACTACGTGGCGTTGCATTTCTGCAAACGTGAAACGGGGCTGATATGAAACGTTTTTATGACTGGCTCAGAAACGTCAGCATTTAACCTTTCCGTAATTTGCGGAAACGTACCATACCAACATTTTTTTTTCTGGCGACAGCAGGATGAGGCTAGCTGATTCCCTCTGCTGCCAGTCTTTGTGCTAAGCTAGGCTAACCACAGCATGACTATGTACTTAAAGCTGAAGTAGGCGAGACAGGAGCAAAGGTGATTAAAAATAATTATTTTTATAAAACGGTCACTATATCCTGACAATAGTATATGAAACAGGTAACGTTAAGAAAAAAAAACCCATTCCTCTGTGTCCTTTGGTGCTGCTAACGGCATCTGCAAGATTTCACAAACCGGAGGAAAACAACCAGTCAGATCTGACCTGAGGTCTGCTGTCTAGTGACGCAGATCAAATATGAATCAATATTCTGTTACTGTAATGTCTACTTCTCTCAGATGTTTTCAGAAACATCTTGTAGTTACTGTTGAGAATGTTTTTGACCCGGCAGTCATGTTGAGACCTGCTGGGGAAATCCAAAGACCCGCTCACATGACTGGAGCACAGCCAATAGGAACGCTCTCTCTCTGAAATGACCTGTGATTGGCCAAAGTCCCGCGTCATGGGCTAGATTTTCAAATCCTGAAAACAGAGCCTGAACATCTGATTTATAATATGAAAGGTTATTATGTTTTTTTTGCCCAGTGATGCCAAAAAAATGTCTACTTCAGCTTTAACACACACACACAAGATTAAAACTGAAAAAGCGTGTTTTCTAAAATGATGACTAAGTTGCACACACATAAGTAAAGCCTATGCAGAACCACATACACATCGGCATGCCAACGTTCCGGAGTGATTGCATGACAAAACAGTAATGCTTCCTGAATCCCTTTAAAGAAGTTGTAGTGTAGTTGTTAAATATGTTTGTTCAACTATAAATATCCAGCAAGTATTGGAGAGAGAGAGAGAGAGAGAGAGAGAGAGAGAGAGAGAGAGAGAGAGAGAGAGAGAGAGAGAGAGAGAGAGAGAAAGCATTTCATTTACCGACTACTAATTTCATTATAATGTTCATGAACAGGCAGACAACTAGACCATTTAAGGATAACAAGGACTCAGGTGGTGAGCGTGGATTCCCAGGGCAGCTATGGTTGGATGCCGACTGCTCATGAACTTGGATAAAAATATGGTTAACTGCTACACGGCACAGCCTGTCACAGTGCAAGCTGCCTACACGAAACAGGCATTTAAGAGCAGTTTGATTCGTAGCTTTTATTTGGTGCGGCCTATCTTGACCTGCAGACATAAATGGATGATGTGAGGAAACACAGTGACAGAGAGGAAATTTTACATTTCCTAAGCTTATTTTTTTATTCATCTAGAGGCATTTTTCCAGGAAGCTTCGCCTCTTGTTCCTCCCGTTTTACATGCTCCCACCTGGGAGTCGAAGCTGCTGGACGCCGAGCATGAGGAGGTGAAAGTGCCTGTGAACCAGAAGGTGCTCTGTTCCCTCCTCCATTATTGATCAGCCCCGGCCTCCCTCTCCATTCAAGTGCAGTGTGAGGCTGGTTGTCCAGCAACCCACCTGTCTTTGATCTCACGCAGCCCGGCAGATGTTTGCGAGGGCGCCGCCGCTCCCACTGCAGCCTGCAATTCACTGGAAGTCTCTTTGAAGCTCAAACTCTTTTGCTAAAATTGAACTCACCTTAGGCTTCATCCACACTAATACATTTTTAAAAAAACAGTCTCCGTCCAGATGAGGGCTGATTCAGAATGAATCTCCATAATATCACACCTGAAAACGCATATCACAAGACCAGTCACGTACACTGGGCATGCACATGCCGGTGTGAACAGGAACCAGCCTGGACAATTACTATAAAGGCCCAGACGCACAACATCATAGAACTAGGTCAACTGTTGCGTCGCCTCACATCACCTTTGTTTTGTCCCAAAGTTAACACGCCGCAAAGACAGCAAGCGACGGTCAACTACCACGCACGTTCTGCGCCTACGTGAGATTAAATAACTCTCCACACCAGCAGGTGGTGGCGGTCTGTATTCATCATTCAAAAAGGGGAGCAGGAAGACCAGGGGTGGCAGATATACAAGCCCTTGTTATATACGTAGATGAAACAAAGCAGCGTTTACCGACCATTTTCACACCACTTAGCTTCATTCCAGATATTCATAGCATGTTGGAATGAATCAGATGAGATGAAGTCTGTCGTCCTCTTGATTTGACTCGTTGACTTTCTTTCTGATTGACTGACTGATTCGTTCTCAATCAGTTCAGCCAATCAGAGTGATTTCTCTCACCGACGAGCTCCGCCGTGTTTCATAACACTCAGGCAGGCAGACGTTCACCGACAGCCCCAAACTGTCTTTAGCCCATAGCCTGTAAAATGAAAGAAAATCGTTCAGATCATGGTTGTCTGGACTGAGTGAACTGTTGTGCCGCTGTATTCATTAAAATATTGTGCATATCCTCCGATAGATGTGCATAAGTAAATTAAGGAAACAATTTGTCATCCCAGTCTTTTACTTTCTTTACTTCTACCACAGTATGTCAGAGACTATTGCTCATACGTCTATGCACCATCCATTTTGGATGGAAATGATTTATCAGTAAGAAACATTGATTTTTGCAAATTTGATTCTCCTCTCAGCCAAAGTCTTCCAGCCAACATTTCAGTGACTATAAGAGATTTGAATACGACGGGTTAAGTCTTCTTTCTTGCCTGTCATCTTCCAAGGTAATGCTGAATGAGCCCAAGCTGCAGTGACACCAAAAGGATAATTATCTCAGGAAGTTTTTCGCAAGATTAACTTGTTCTCTGCTGACAATTTTACTAAGGATGTTCAAACTGAGCGTGTGGTTGTGTTTTCCAAGGGAAGTACACAGTACGCTCAGCGTTCGTGCCCTTAAAGGGACAGTGTAAAGAATTTGGCGGCATCTTGTGGTGTGGTTGCAGATTGGAACCGACTGAGTACCCCTCCGCTTACTCCTCCCTTTCCAAGACTACGGTAATGTGCAAACCGTGGTAACGCTGGAAGGCCATCCTTACCATAATGTCAAATTCACACCAGATTAGTGTTGAAGTGCCATGCAATGTCTATGAAAAGCGTTTCATTCTGCGGCAAAGTGCAGCAAAACTGAAGCTGGGAAAAGTTTAACTTTTAGTGGCAAAATGCAGCCAGTAAAAGGAGCCCTGTGACTTCTGTCACATGCTGATGTATGTTACAAACAAACCCCTTCTCATCTCAAACACATGAATTTACCTCCCAGCTGCAGAAAAATTAATTGTTGTGCGGTGTTGCACTCTGCTGCTGCCTGGTGTGAATTTGGTGCAACAACACTACTGAAGAAGCAACAGAAGTCAGAGGGCAGCTGGCCTTAATACGGTTACTACGGTTTTTACTCTGCGGCTCGCGTTACCGCAGTTTTACAGGTGTGTTGGAGAAGTACGGTGGCCTTAACGTAAAAACGTGAAAGTCTCTCTGTAGAGCCAGAGTTGTCTGTTCTGGGCTACTGTGGAAACATGGAGGAGCAACATGGTGGACTCACCCTGCACCCGATGTAGCTATAAATGGCTCATGCTAAGCTAAGAAATCCTACAATAATGAAAGCATAGTTATGAATGTTGATCATATCAATTCCTGCTAATAGATCCCTCAAAGTCCTCCACACTGCTCCTTTAAATTAATGCAGTCATCAACTTAATCTCCTTCTTGCTCTTTGGCCAAATATTATGAGCAATTTACCAATAGGTTTTTGCTAAACTTAATTATAGGTTCATTTAAGGTTCATTGTCACTGAAAATCAGTGAAAGAATTATCGATCAGTGATGTGATTAGATATTTCTTCGACCTTTGCGTTTGGCCTCCTCCTTGGTCCTCCAGCTGATGGGCAGCTGGCTGCTAGCGCTAACTAGCTGTAGCTCCGATAGTTAGCTCTCTGTTTGCTGCGGAAGAGAAAAGCTGGTTTAGCAGACATCAATAGAGTTGAGTCCATCAACGGATTAGTGGGCAAAATCAAAGTGTCATGGAGCCTCTTCAACAAGCCAGATTAACTGGCCTGCTCCCTCTCTGCTGCCTCTCAAACAGATATAACAGATGTATAGACAGACAGCATACCAGTGGACGGTCAGGTTATTTGATTTCAGGGAAAAACCTCCTTAAGGTGAAGAGTCTGAACTCTGAGCACGAAGGACAGACTAAACACAAACGACACAAATAGGACAAAAAGGGAAATGAGAGACAGACAGACAGACAGACTGTACAGCATGTCTTCCTGTTCTTGTGATGATGATGATGATGATGATGATGATCCTCCATTATAATGTGACAACGCTTTTCTCATGTTGTTGTTATTGTTGTTGTTGTTGTTGTTTGCTTTGTGTATGTCCAATAATAACTTAAACTAACCCAACACTAGAGGGACCAACATCTGTACTAAACCACTAAACTCAACATATAACCCTTTTTATGACTGTTTATTATTATTATTATTATTATTATTATTATTATTATTATTATTTTTCCAAGACCTATTTTTTAATACATTTTTCAATCTCTTCTGTTATCATTTACCAGACAAAAAGGCGGGAAACGTGTGAGGCCACACAAAGAGGATTAGAACTGCCCGGGATTCGCTGAGCAAGGAGCTCTGAGCCCCGCCCTCCCCTAACTCCTCCTCCTTCCTCCCCCTCCTCTTCTTCCTCTCCCTTCATCCCCCCCCCCCCCCCTTCTCCCTCCTCCTCCTCTCCCTTCATCCCTCCTCCTCCCTCCCGAATAAACGAAGTAATCACGTGTTAACAGAACACCACGGTGAGAAAGAGCGAGAGAGAGAGAGAGAGATTGAGAGAATGAGAAAGATGCAATTCATGTAGATGAGAAAAATAATAATTACTCAGAAAGCAATAATTCAAGCCCTTTTTTTCGTCCCTCCATCCATCCATCCACCCATTCCCTCCGTCCAATACATACATACAAAACATCCAGTGTTTTTATTTTTTCTTTGCTTGTCTGTGAGATTTTATATTGTCTACGAGAGAAAAGAAAAATGCAGAAATGTAAAAAATGAAAATCGAGACATTCCACCCCTGTTTCCCTCGCCGCCCTACTTTCCTCCTCGTCGAGCTACTTAACTCTGCTCTCTGTCTCTACCGACTCCTGATTGGTGGATTTAAGACAAAAAAAAAGAAAAAAAAGACTGTTAGTTTTATATTGACGGCCATTTTGGTTTGTAGTCCCCCCTCGAACACCCCTCCCCTCCCCATCCGTCCCAGTAGATATTTGACAGTACAGCAGGACCATGCTACAGTATATAAACTGCCCTGAGGACTGCCACTTCCCAACCAACACTGCAATGTCTTCAGCTCTGTGTGTTTAATGTTTTTAGACTGTTATATTGTGTACATGAATTTAAAAAAAAAAAGAAAAAAAAAACACCATCAAATATTAAAGTCAAAATGTTTTTTTCCTGTTTGGTTTGAATTCTGTTTCTTGTTTTATTTTTTAAAAACACATCTTCTCACTGTTACCGCAGTCTGGCGATATGCTGTAATTAAAAAAAAAAAAGTGATGATGATAATAATAATGATGATGTTTTTGTTGGTCCAAGTTTTCACATGTCCGCTAGCAAATTGTCAAGAAAAAATAGTACAATAAAGACTAAAATCTAACAACTAAACTGCAAGTCATTGTGGGGTTTTCTATGTTTATCTGGATGATTGAAGTGCTGTGTGCAGACGGGCGGGTGGAGGGTGGAGGGGCGGGGCGTTACACCATTGGATGTTCATTAATCTGCGTATCGATAATCTCATCCCTTTACGTAATGGGTGGAATAATACGAGATTTCTTTGTATTAAAGTAGATCTGTATGTATTATCTGGCAGCAGGCTGCTGGTGCTTCATGCAGACCGGCGGGACGTCCATATGGCAGCCGCTGTCCCTTCACACCGCCGCTGCTTTTACACCATATTTACACCCCATGTTTTCATACGTTTACTGAGAAATTACCATTGAAATGAAGTTTTCGTAGTTTATAGATGATTTAATTCACATTTGGAAAGAAAGGTATGGAGGACATAACCAGACAAAATTAAAAAATAAGTTAAAAAATAAATAAATGTCACCATTAATTAACTGATAAAATGTGAAATAAATTGATATTTCTGTTTTAATTTGCTTCATTATTTATTTATGTTTATATTTATTCCTGTATTTATTCTGTTTAGTTATCCATTTTATTTATTTATATTTTTATTAATTTATTTTAATGAATTAATTTATTTTTAAATGTATGCATTTGTATGCTCTGAAATAAAGAAATGTGTTATGAAGTGTATAAAGACAAAAATACAGAAATAAATGAATGGTGAAATGCAAAAGGAAAATCATGTATAAATAAATAAATGCTCACATACATAAATTAATATATACATTCACAAATTAATATAAAATTAATATAAAATAAATTCAAATATAAATATTAATAAAATAAATGCAAAACCAAATAAATACATAAAAAATAAGTGCAAAAATATATAAATGCATTTGAAAATAAATTAATAAAAATAAATCTGTAAATAAATAAAATGGAAATAAAAGAGTAAAAACACAAAGATAAATAAATAAAGAAGCAAATTAAAACAGAAAAATCAATTTCTACCACAGGTTTATCAATTAATGTCTACATTTATTTTTTATATAATGTTTTTATAATATCCAAATTGTTTTATTTGGGAGGTCTGATGTCCTCGTAGCTGCTGTGTGGGCTTTTTCTTCTCAAAAGGTGTCGAATCATTGATAGAAGTCTGTGCAGCACTTTCATCAACTGCTTCATTTTTGTTTCTTCAGCAGCATCTTCAGCATCTTCAGTCACAGAAACATGCTTAATGTTTTGAATTAAACAAAACCACTTGCCTAGGTTCAGGGAGTAAAACCATTTAGTTATGTTTAGGAAAAAAACGACATGGTTGGGTTTGAAATTCGATGTTTTGTACAGTTAAAATGACACAGCGGTCTCCTGGATGAAAGCTTGGTTTGTTGGACTCGTGTGGTGTGTCCCTCTCTCTTCCCTGAGCGTTTAATATTGACGTGGATGGGTTTACGTTGTCGGTAATGATAAGCCCTGTGTGTCTCCTAAAAGATGCCTCGGTACGTGAAACCGATAGCTGTGACAAAGCGTCGGCGTTTGACGTCCTGGGAATGAGATTGGGCTGGCAGCGAGGAGACGGACAACACAACTGCTGGTCTCTCGTGTTTCTGTGTAATTCTGTAGTTTAGTTGTGATTTTATTAAAAAAGATCTGAGATTTTTCAGATTTGAGTAAAGACATAGCAGGACGGTGGATATGGGATTTTTGGGTGGTGAGTTTATGAAATTTGCACTATTAAACTATTAATGAAAAAGGAACTTAAATTTTAAGCTGCATTTTTCATTTGTTCACAGTAACACATACAAATGAAAGGATACTCTGCTTATGTTCTTGATAATCATATTTCAATAAAATAACATTTTACTTACGTAGCTCATTTGTACATTACCCTGTATTATAAACTGTGTTATGAGGACAGAGTTTATTGGTGTATATTCAAGTTCAAGGTATAATTTACTGTCATTCTCTCCATCTACAGAGGATGACAATTCTCTGTAAAACTGTTAATATAACGGATACTAATTAAAGTAATTAAATGCATATATAGAGTACATACATTTAAAAATAAATAGAAAATAAATTTTAAAAAAAATAAGGACATAAAACACGTACAAAGACAATAATGCACACGTTGCATTAAACTGAGTAAAGTGCAATGAATGAAAAGTAAAATTGTTGATTAAACAAATACTAGTTAAAGTAATTAAACTAATATTCATTTATTTAAAAAGATTTAATGGCCCTGGTGGTCTGTGTGAAGTTTAACCATACATGTCTCCTCTTCCTTACATGGACATGTTCAAATTTTTTCATTACAAAAAAAATCAGTAAATATATTTTACAGTATAAAACTAATATAAAATATTAATATTAAATCAATTATACAACAAATGAAATACAAAGAAAGGAAAGATGAATAAAAACAACAACAACAACAAAAAACTTGGGTCTGTTAAAATTATCTAACAATTTTTGCCAGTTTAGATTTTTTTTTTTGTCCTCATCACAGTAAACGTCACTCTTCCTTAAAGTGCCGCCGTCAGCGTCCCTCAGAGGGTCGACGGGCCACATGTTGAGACCCACAGCAGCAGTAACACACGTCTAGCCGTCTGTGAAGTTCGTGGTGATGATAATTCCCCACTGTCAGTTGAAATCTGCAGCATACTGTCTTGCTGTCGGGCCAAATCTCTGGGATTATGTTATTACAGCCGTAATGCCAGAGTACAGTAGCTGCACACACACACACACACACACACACACACACACACACACACACACACACACACACACACACACACACACACACACACACACACACACACACACAAGAAAAACTGATGCTTTGTGGTTTAAAGAGGTTTTAATGGACAGAGTGGGGTAATAATCATGATTTGACGATGTGTCGGAGTGTAAGTGAACATGGAGCAGCTTTGAAGAGCAGATGGAGAATGATGTTCATGTCTGAGTGTCTTCAGATTTGTCTTTTCATCGGGTTACAGTTGAGGTCGAAGACGTGGAAACAGGCAGAACAGACGGATTACATGTCAGGATTATAAAACACCAGCTGCTGAATATACACCTATATGTACTGGGCTGACAGATACGGAGGACGAAACCTGCCAAAATCAAAAAAATAATTCGACAAATAAATAAATAAATACATGTCTTTAAATGTTGCAAAAATAATATAAAAAAATAAATGTAGCCATTAATTAATTGGTAAAGTGCAACATTTTTTATAATTCTGTTTTAATTTGCTTTTAATTTGCTTCTTTATTCTTTGTTTTACTTCCTGTATTAATTTACTGTCATGTTTTCTCTTTTATTTATTTATATATTTACTGTTATTATTATTTTAGTATTTGTAATTTATATTTTTTATTTAATTTCATTAATTAATACATGTATTTATTATTATTTATTATTATTATTTATTTAATATATATTATTACCCATGCTCTGATATTTTATTTATGTATGCATTATTATTAATTTTTAAATGTATTTATTTATTTTTGCCTTTATTTATTATTTATTTTAGCATTCATTTTTAAGCATGTATGTATTTATTTGTATTTATTTACATATTTATTTATATGCAATTTCACACCTGTTTTATTTCCCCAACCGTATTTATTTCTTTATGCATTTCTTTGCACATTTCTTTGCACATTTCTGCCTCATAATGCAAATGAAGGGTCTGTTAATGAGCATGTATCTCAGGTTCAGAGCACGAGTCCACCTGATCGGGCTCAAGCTGAGAGAGGCGCAGCGCTTTTCCCAGCGGAAATGTGTACAGAAAAAATACAGAAATAAACAAATTTGGGGAAATAAAAAACAGATGAAATGCAAAAGGAAAACATGCATAAATAAATAAATTAATTAATTAAAAAATTAAAAAATAAGTAAAATAGATACATGAATAAATAAAAGGGAGAATTAAGCAGAAGAATAAATATATATGGGAATAATAATAAAAAATAAAACAGAAATATCAATTTATGTCACATTTTATCACTAAAAATGACATTTATTTATAGAGTCATTTATTTTTTTTTTTGCAAGTTCTATCCTCCATAGATACACCACATATCTGTCATTGTATCAAGGTTTAAATACATGAGTAGATTTAAATATGCTAGTGACATACTGGCATTGAGGCTACAGCTGTTATCATTAGATCGAATTAGACGGTACAGATGGAGGATTTGAGGTCAAGTTTAAGGATGTTAGGATTCAGATCGGGAACAGAATTATCTCTACATGCTGCATGTGTAATATTAATACACTGTAATTGGGCACATGACATTTAATGTGCAACATCCCCACTATACACTTCTAGTGTCCCCTAGAGTATTCAACATGCATTACACTCCTTTAAAGAGGACAGGAGTCACAACATACTGTTGATTTAGCTGTTCCTCTCTGCAACACACATCGGATATGTCGCAGTCGTTGGGCTGACTTTCAGTCAACGCACAGACCTTAACAACAGATTTTCCACCAGGCTGCGAGACCCAAAATTAATAAACTGACCCCAGATACGCAGATGACGCCAACAAGAAGCGTATATAATCCAAAGTGCGGTAGAAAAAACTTGTTCTGATCCCAGCTGGTGACATACAGATGCTTTGTCAGACCCCTCGTTCTCATTCCCAGGGCGTCAAATACCGACGGCTTCTCACAGCCGGCAGCTCTAGGTACTGACACCATTTTGCTTTGTTATGAGACGCACCAAGCTTTCAATTAACTTCAATATAAACCCATCCGTAGCAATCTTAATTGCTCAGAGAAAGTGGGCTGGGAGTGTGGTGACGTTGCTTTAAGAGCAAAAAGAGACACACTGAGCAGGCAGGGAAGGTGGATGAGTTTGAGGTGGATGTTTGTGTCCAGTCCGTCATGTTACAGTAAGTTGTGCATTCATGCCCTGTGTTCATAACGTTAAGTGTTATTTTCCCTGTACAAACAGTACTTTTAAGCCCAGCCATGCAGTTTTTTTCCTGAATCTAACTATAGTGCTTGTATTGCCTGAACCAATGCATTTGTTTTTGTTTGCTTGACAACATTAAGCGTCTTTACTACGACTGAAAAGTGACACAGACAGGTCTGATGGTGGGTATGTGATGAGTTGGAATGAGAACATGTCAAACTATGACAATCAGTTGCAGTAAACATGTTAACATTGTGAATTCAAACAAAAATACTTGCTTAGGATTTAACACTGTAAATACAAACACCACATTGCTGGCTTCAACAATATACTCTTTAAACCACGTCACCACATCCCCCGACCACTTTCTCTGAGTATCTAATACTGACCAGGATGGGTTTACACTGTAGTTAGTTGAAAGCTCGGTGGGTCTCATGGAGACTCTAAAGGGCGCCTTATGCTTCTATATCAGATGCCGAGGAGTGTGACAAAGCGACATCGGCCTGGAGGTTCCCCCAAAAAAGAAACGTGACAGAAAGTGTGGGAAAATAAATAAGAAGTGAAAAACAAAGGGAAAATTGTGCATAAATAAATAAATAAATGTATAAATACATAAATAAATGCATACATTTAAAAACAAATGAAAAATAAATGCAAAATAAATACATTAATGCAAAGATAAATAAGAACCAAATCAAAATATAACAAATCAAAAATAAATAAATATCAATTTATGACATTTTATAAATTAATTATTGCAACATTTGTATTATTTTTGCTGCATTTATTCATTTATGGAGCCATTTATTCATTTATTTATTTATTGAGTCATTTATTTATTTATTTATTGATTTATAATTTTGGCAGGTTTTGGAAAGAGAACCACAAGGGGAAGCGTTCAAATCACTTGTGGTGGACCTCAAGGTCTTGGTGTATTAACGTGGTAGTTTGGAGGGATTATTGATCGCATTTATCAATTCTCCACTGGTAAAATTTAAATTTGTTTCAATTTAGCACCAAATCCGTGTAATGAATGGTATCAACCCCAAGAAATACAACTTATGAGACATAAGTGAACAAAGAATGGCCAATCATCAGTCATCAATTTTATTTTAATTAATGAATTAATGAATGAATTTATGTTTATTTCTGACTCAGGACTCGAACAACTTGACACAGTGCTGAGCTGCGTCTCTAATTAATCGTCACTTCCCAGCTTTCAGATGATCTACTGTTGACCTGCTGTCTCCCCCTAAAGACCCCCTGGACCCCTAAAAAAGACTAAAATGGATCTATTGTGGATCTCAGAGGCTTTTTGGGTCTACTATTTGTAGTCTACTTTCTATTCGTATCAGAGTAAAAATATTAGTCACATGAAAACAGTCCTGATAAACTGAGAATGTAGTGAATTAGCAGCTGCAGCAGAGGGGGCTGCAGGTACGACACCGGCCGCTGGAGGGCAGCAGAGCTCCGCGTCTCCACAGACGACACACCCCGGAAATGATTAACAATGTCTGCGTTCACCGGCCGCCGAGGCCGCGGGCCCTCCGGGGCTACCACGGCGAGGAGACCAGATTAAGACTCTGAAATGAGGTGTGGTCGTAATTAGCATCTTTGTACCTCGGCATAGTTAAACAGCATGTTGCGTTTATTTTAATGAATGACTGATTTCCACCTGGGGAACACACTACGCGGCACGCCCACGATGTCACCTGAGCAGTACCGGAACTACATGCTAGATGCTAACATGCTAACACGCTAACGTGCCCGTGGAGCAGTCTGAAGCGGTGGGACCAGAGAGTGGACTGGTTATACTGGGACCAGAGGGGCCGAGTGGACCGGTTGTATGAGGACGAAGGAGTGGAGCAACTGCAGCAGACTGTGGAGGACCTCCTGGTGCCCTTGAGACACGTGAGTAGCCCCTTGCGGTAACGCGTCATCGTGGGCGCCATATTGGACCGGGCAGGACTGGCCTGTAACCCTGTACTGCTGCTTTTCTGGATAAAAAGCACTATAGAGTCCACATTTCTCAGCCGATATTAATGATATTAAAGGGTTCATCATCCACATGGAATAAAAAAATAAAGTTTTGTCTCTAGTCACGTAGAATCTGGATAGTTGAGCTGTGATCGCTGTCAGATGCTGAGACCAGTGTGGACCGAATTACTGACCTGACAGAAAATAAAAGAGCGGCTTTGGCTTATTTTCCCTGTTTAAGGTTAATACTTGTGGAGAGGCCATGGTTTAATATAATATAATATAATATAATATAATATATAATATAATATAGATTGAAATGTCTTCCACTGTTTAAGTGATCATGCGTTCAATCTAAAGGTTACCCCCAACGCTGCTACTGATATTACTATTATGTACTTACTAATAAGAGCATCAGAATAACAGGCAAATAGTGGTACATAAATAAATAATGTTAACCAATAAAAATTAGTATAATAAGATTAGTTATCTGAATTTATTAAAATAATGGGGATAATACAGCAATTATTATAAGTCATCAGTTTTATTGTTTGCAATATAAACACACATTGTTTTTAATACGTATTGTACCTTTCATGTTTTAAACATGATATCATGTTAGATATGAACATCAATAAGCTAATATTAACTTATATTGATTAGCTAAAAATAATGAACGTTAGCTAGCTCTTATTTAATGTTACTGAAGCAAACATTTTGTAAAGATGTGACGTTAACTTGAACGGCTGATAATGTGAAAAATGTGATAGTACTAGTTTTTAATAATGACCTAATAGTTGACTGAATCCACCATATTGAAGGACAGACCGCTGATCCAGGAACCAGAAACAGCAACGTGAATATATTCAACAGTTTTTCACCAAAATCTTGGGGAAAAGAAAAAGAAATTGTGACCTTAACTTTACGTTACTCCTCTGAGATCATACATGTGTGAATATAAAGGGATTCATTGAAATCAGCTGAGAAATGTAGACGTTACAGTGCTTTTTATCCAGAAAAATGGCAGCTCTCCGTCCACTTGTATTTGTTTTCGTGTCAGTCTCTCCCGATCCAATATGGAGTCCATGCTGACGGATGATCCAGGAGTCAATGTGGTGTCTATGAGACATACTGGGCCTTGAGCTGATTAGGACCAGTTGACCTGGTCTAGTATGTATTTGGAGGTGTGTCTCTGTATTTGTAGTCCTTGTCTGAAGAAGAGCCAGGCGCTGGAAACGTCACTGGTGGTAATTAAATAAACTGGCCTGTATGTTCATAGGAGCATTACGGAGCGTGCTGGAGCTTTTGCATGGTTTTCTGTTCAGCACCTATTTATTGTCTAGATGTGCGTTTGTGTAAATACTTTATTTGTAATTCTTGTGAGGCCTCACTGAGGAACACAGTTGTGTATATTTATATGTATATGTATAATTGATAATCAGCTGTATGCACAGACTGCAGTCTTGTTGCCGACGTTGTTCTTCTTATGTAGAAGTTGACATTTAATGCAATCTGTTTTGTTTTTCGCTAGTGTACGTTTCCCTTTAAATGGCCAACAAACTGCAGGTGTTGCTTAGATTTACAAATGATCATCTGTCAGAGAAAATAATCGTTGTTGACTTTGTGGGCCTGCTGGTAGAAGATCCCATCCACACTGACACAATTCAGACCGTCATTATGGCGACGTTCACTGGTACTATTTGATAATATTAAACTATTTTATAATCCCGAATTTTCCTCCGGGGATTAATAAAGGTTCATCTTATCTTATCTTATCATAATCGATTAATTGGTTTGCGTAATTTTTTTTTTCTAGTTTTCTGGTTTCTTTCTTCCTCTATGACAACAAACTGAATATCTTTGAGTTGTGGACAGGATCTAAAATTAACTTTTTTTTTTGCTTCCTGCCACTGCGGTAGACAAGTTTTTATTTTATCTGCCACTATTGAAATCTCTACGGTAAATGAAGGAGTAACATTTCAGATCTGATGTCATTCAGCGTTCGATATACTTTACACAAAAAACATTCTGTACATAGTAAATTACAGTGTAGCTTCTCTAGGAGCCCTGTATTTCGGGGGGGGGGGGGGTACTGTACACAGTACTGTACTGTACTTTGTTTAGTGTTAGGAAGTTAAACAGGCCTGTTATCTATTTCATATCACTGTATGACGCATGCATTTACTCAAGTTTCTCACCATAAACTTAGTTTTACGAGCATTTGAACACATCATGATAACGTTGTAATTTCCCTTCATTCAGTAATCATTTTTACTGAACAGAGCTTGAACGCCTCATGATGTAACTCAGAGGCACCTCCGTTAGCAGCTGCGTTATTTAACCAATCAGGACATTTCTGCCCGCCTGCTGCTAACGTTCATCACTCGCCTGCTGATTTCAACACAGATTGGTAGTAGCGACATGCTTTTGGATGCTTTTTTGTTTCCTCCCAGCCGAACAAAGTGAAACATGACATGGCGTGCGTATGCTGTTGCGTCATTGTATATGCATAACTGTCAGAAAGCATCAACAAGAGGAATCAATATTATCACAGCGGCATGAACGTGGACAACTGCTCGTCTCTGTTCCCATCAGTAGCGTTTTCCCTTCCTGCCAAAGTGGCGGATGGCCTGTTGATTTTACCCACCACTGCCAACAGTTAACCCACATTTGGTGGCTACTTAATCCCTGTTGTGCCAGGTGGCACATAGGTCAAGGACTAAGGATGTCCACTCTTCTCTGCTCCAGCTGTATCCTCTCACCTTCATTTCCTCCTTCGACGGCTCGCCTCCGGCTTGTTTTGGGTTTCCCTCTTTTGGGTTTTCCCTCTGGTGTCCGACGAAACGCTACCTTTGTCTTGTCGTCAGATGGTTTCCTTAACACGTGTCCTAGCCATCTCCGTCTTCTTCTTATTAGTCTTGTTTCCGTGTCCAAGCACCGCGTTGTTTTGTGGGACAGAGTCTCCTCATCCTCGTCTTTCTGAGGCAGCTGCTGTGAAAGCTGGACAGCTTGCCTGTTTTTCAGTCGTTCTCCAGCACTCAGCACCGTATGGAGGGACAGATAGGACACAGCTGCTGGATAACTTTATCTTGGTGTTTCTAGTTATACGTGTCTGCTTCCAGATGTTTCCACGTCTTAGAAAGGTTGTCCTTGCTTTTCCTAATTTGGTTGTAATGTCTTGATCGGCTCCATCATCTGATGTTACCTGGCTTCCAAGGCATGTGGTATCCAAAGTATTCCAAGTCTAATTTCAGGCCTTGGTTGTGGACAAAACAAGACATTTTAGGATGTCATGTTGGGCTTTGGGAAACACTGATCAGCATTTTTTTTTTATCATTTTCTGACATTTTACAAACCAAATCAGTTAATTGAGAAAATAATCAACAGCTTAATTGACAATGAAAATAATCATATTTGTAAATATAAATATAAATTATAGTTAGTTGAAGCAATAGCAGGCGTCATCATCTCTACCCTTGTGTTTTTAAGTCTGGAGAAAATGGATCTTTGTAAATGTTCCCAAAAGAAAAAAAAACAGATAAGAAAAATAAAGCAGATAATTTACATCATAAGTTTTCATTATAATTTATTTACAAACCACAGTAGTTTACATAATCACAGTGTTTTTGGACGACAACAAACAGATGCTGCTGTGTGATATGAGAAATCAAACTGAAGTTTCTCTCCAAAATGAGACATCCACCGTTGATACGAAATCCACACTTAGTCTTTCAGATTGATTAACAGCAACATTATTACAAAGGCTTATAAATAAGTGTAATTAAGCGCCGCCTGTCTCCACATCAAACCATTTCCATCGGTCTTCCCTTTCATGTAAACAGACTGCTGTGTGCTGTCTCTCTGTGGCAGAATGTGGGTTAAAACAAAACTCATTCTCAGATCCTGACACTAGCATTACTTTGATTTTATACCACAGTCAGTAATGCGTAGACATTCACACACTCTCCGGATGTAATGGCTCGGTAGTCCTGCACATCGGATTTAAAATGAAAAAGTCAAACGGGTCTTATCTAAATCTGCTTTATGAGTGCAGCTGTATGGAGCACTGCAATGAGTCCTAAAACTCATAAATGAGTCAGCATCACTCATACACTTCCGGTTCCTTCGTCAGGAAGTCAGTGGGTTTTAGGTAGTTAGAGGCTGAAATAAAGTCTGTGGTTAATAATAATAATCAAATAACAATAAAAACTAAACTTAATTGTAATTTTAATCTTTATTTAAAGGATCAGTATGTACTATTTAGGGGGATCTGCTGGCAGAATATAGGGCTGCACGCTTCAGGCCAAAATCATAATCCCGATTATTTTGATCAATATTGAGATCAACATTATTTATCACGATTATTCATTGATTTTAGGGACTAAATATTTTTATTACACTTTAGCATTAAATAAACAGAGCTCTGCTTACTCTTTAATGTTGGGCTACGTTGCTGCTAATGTACAGATCTAGTCCTTCACGGTGCATCTCCGAGAAGCAAAATAAAATTGAACCAAAACTTTTTACCCAAAATTAAATCAGCAGAGCAATGCCTTCACTTTAATATTGTGCAGCATTCCTGCTAATTATCAAATCTTTACACCAAAATAAGATTTAAAAATAAAGTTCCAGTTCACCATCAGGAGAGCAGCCACGGTGCTGCGTTCACTATCTCCAGTTCACCGTCCAGGAGAGTTACTGTAGCAGCCACGGTGCTGCGTTCACTGTCTCCAGTTCACTGTCAGGAGAGTTACTGTAGCAGCCACGGTGCTGCGTTCACTGTCTCCAGTTCACCGTCAGGAGAGTTACCTTAGCAGCCACGGTGCTGCGTTCACTGTCTCCAGTTCACCGTCAGGAGAGTTACTGTAGCAGCCACGGTGCTGCGTTCACTGTCTCCAGTTCACCGTCAGGAGAGTTACTGTAGCAGCCACGGTGCTGCGTTCACTGTCTCCAGTTCACCGTCAGGAGAGTTACCGTAGCAGCCACGGTGCTGCGTTCACTGTCTCCAGTTCACCGTCAGGAGAGTTACCGTAACTCTTTCACTTCTCCAGTTCACTGTCAGGAGAGTTACCGTAGCAGCCACAGTGCTGCGTTCACTGTCTCCAGTTCACCGTCAGCAGAGTTACCGTAGCAGCCACGGTGCTGCGTTCACTGTCTCCAGTTCACTGTCAGGAGAGTTACCGTAGCAGCCACGGTGCTGCGTTCACTGTCTCCAGTTCACCGTCAGGAGAGTTACCGTAGCAGCCACGGTGCTGCGTTCACTGTCTCCAGTTCACCGTCAGGAGAGTTACCGTAGCAGCCACGGTGCTGCGTTCACTGTCTCCAGTTCACCGTCAGGAGAGTTACCGTAGCAGCCACAGTGCTGTGTTCACTGTCTCCAGTTCACCGTCAGGAGAGTTACCGTAGCAGCCACAGTGCTGCGTTCACTGTCTCCAGTTCACCGTCAGGAGAGTTACTGTTAGCAGGTTGTCAGCTGTGTGTCTGCCCAGATTAATAGCGATTGACAAATAGTGTGTGTGTTTGCGCTACGTTAGCAGCTGCTAGCTGTTAGCATCGCCGGTGGCTGAGTTTCCAACAGACTGTGTGTGTGTGTGTGTGTGTGTGTGTGTGTGTGTGTGTGTGTGTGTGTGTGTGTGTGTGTGTGTGTGTGTGTGTGCGTGGGTGTGTGATTGTTGGTGGTGTTATAGCTGTGAACGTAGCTGTAGCAGACAGTGTGTGTACAGTTTAGTTGTCGGTGAATAAATGCTACGAGGCTACAAGCTACAACTCCTCAGCTGGAGGTCCACAGCTACTTCCTGTGTTTGTGCCGACTCTCACTTAAGGTGGACCAGCTTTTCTCTGGTTGCTGACGAGCCGCTCCTCTGAGTTTCTCTCAGCTTTTCAATTAATTATTAATATTTCTTTTAACCGTTTAACCAATGGCATTAATCTGTAAAATGCTTAATGCCAGTTAACAGTTAAATATTAACATCCCTGAAATGTAAGTTATCATTCCCTGTAACACTGCAAATCCTGTCGCAGTTGATATTTTTCACAGTGTAGTCAACAGGCCTACCTTTCTCTAACAAGTGGTTAAATGAGACTACGAATGGTCATCATGGAGAATACTCGTCCGCCTTTAGTTTAATGGTGGAGACGTTGAAGTCATGTGAATGTGGTGCAGTTCACTTATAGTCTTACATTAGCTTTTTACTTCTGCATTTTAAAAAGTGGTGTTCATTTGTGGAGATTATCTTGCTCAAAAAAACATGCTAGTATCAAATATTTGTTTGCCACAGAGTTTATTTTCTGCTATAATCCCAAACTCACTGGAACAACCTCATTGGCTTTGTGGAGGGAACCAGGGGAACAGTTTATCATCTGTGATTTGAGTCTCAAACCTGAAAACACCCCCAAACACTGTATGTGATGTTGGCGATACCAGCGAGCAGACGGCGAGCTGCTGCAGGCTGATGGGAGCTGACAGCGGAGAGGAAGCGTGGACTTCTCCCTGCGGCTGAACTGGATGATGTATGGAGCGTTTAGTCCATTCAGACAAGTCACTGTCAACACTTAGCCGGCTGAAACACACACACAGGGCCGTCTATACGTTCACACACACACAGCTGGCTGCCGGCTGTACGGGCCAGTCGCAGCGATAATGGCTGCTGTCAGAGGAAACGTTACACATGAGGCTGAGGCAGGAGTAATGTGTGTGAGCAGGTCCTGCAAGTGGCCGTGTTGGTGTGAAGGAAGAAATGTTGGCATTGTGCGTCTCTGCAAACCAGGGATTCGTAGAAGGTGAGGGCTGGGACGATATCTCCCTCCTCGATTCTCTCATGATGCTTTAGTGCCGATTCAATATGTATGTAATTCCATATTAAGATTTATTGCGATTTTTTTGCAAACTTTTTTAACACTAGACCATGGAGGAAAGTTGAATCATACGCTCTCTAATAAAGTAAAAATGTAAAAAAATGTTTGATTTTCAGCATGTATGTAGTCAGAGACATCAGATATATCAGGATCATCATCAGGAATTATTTATTACATTTTTTTCCAACAACCCAAAAATCAAAGCATGAAGACATTTCCCTCAAATTAGTGGTATTTTCTTTTTAATTTATTAGGGACATGTAGTGTTTTACTACTACCACTACTTCTGCTAAATATAGTCTAATCAATCTTACTTCCATGGATGTATTTTGTATATACAGTTCCCTTTGTTACTTTATTTTGAAAACTGGACTTAGTCGCATATATATATATATATATATATATATATATATATAACTTCCTCCAAGTTGCTAGCTCTCCCATCAGCTCTGTGCTACTATTACAACTCGCAACGACTACATACAGTAAAGGTTTCTAAAGGTGTATGATTCAACTTTTCCCATGGTCTAGTGTTAGAAAAGTTAACAAAAATCACCATAAATTGTAATTTCAAATTGCAATACATATTGAATCAGCATCCAAATATGGTGATAGTATTGACTCAGGAAATCGGTGACTCTTCCCAGCCCTACATCAAGAACGCTGTAAAGTGACTAAATGTAAATAAATAGTGTAAATGCTAATGAAGCCAGGGGAGTATTTGTGATATTGTAGTTTAGATGCTCTAAGTTTAACTGGTGTTGCAAATCTGTCATTTTTGCAGCAAAAAGCTGTCACAATCCCTTTTTCCAGACAACAAAGACAAAAATAAAATATTCACGTACACAGTCTGTGAAATTATCCAATGTCAGCCGTTTTAATGGATCAGATTGCACTGGAACCAAAGCTGAAACAACATGGATCCAAAACGACCTCTGATGACAAACCTCATAACTCAAAAGTAAGATAAGCAATTTAAATATTCGTCAATCACAGGTATCAGCTCAACAAAACCAGACAGTTGTGGCAACAACAGTGAAAAAACAAAAACAAAAAAAAACCACGCAAAATGTCCGATGAGACAGAATTGCATCTTCCGCTTTAAACGGTGAAAAGGCAAATGAGCCACTCTGTAGCAGAGAAGCTCATAAGCATCAAAGTCGTCAAAATATACTGTATAGAAATATAATACAAACAGGCAGTAAAAATAAAAAGAATCTGTGTGCCGCTGTGATCGATTTTACTCCCAGTGTATGTACAGTCAAGGCTTACAAAGCTCATAAAGTCAGGGGTTAAATCACATACAGACACCGGCACCTCCTAAAGCAAACGTTCCCTCTTTCATCCATCTCTTCCTCTACCTCTTCTCACATGTGCATTTAAATCAGCCAGCCTTCTCTTTTAATCCGCCTTGTACACCGACACAATCGCAATCTGTTTACCAGTCTCGTGCTTCAAACACTTCCATGTTCCCTCCATCCATCCATCCATCCATCCATCCATCCATCCATCCATCCTTCCTTCCTTCCTCTTCTGCTTTACTCCATCTTGGACATCTCAAACTTAGTCGTCAAGGTTTCCTGCAACAGAAAACACACCGTCATACTGAGAAACTTTGATTGTAATAATAAAAGTAAACAGCTCTCTAGAAGAAGTCCATCATTGCAGCTCTTGATAATTAATTTCAGCTCCTCTAATGTTAAAAAACTCGTTCCATTAACGAACACGCTGTAGCGTCTCTGGCTGTAAACCCAGGGATGAATATATTCATGTTTTCCTCGTGGATGCTCAAAGTAAGCTGACTTTGCTGATGCGGTCCGCTGTTTACTGCTGTTACTGTCTTCTTCTACTCTGAGTGTTTCAGACTTCCTGAATGACCCTCTCCTTCATCTCTTCTTATCCCCTTTTTTTATCTTGGTAACATGATTCCTTTTGTTGGAGACATCATGGATGGACTGTGATGGACTGGCGACCGGTCCAGGTGAAACCCACCTTTGGCTCCAGCACCCATCCCCATGCCGATGGGTGGCTCTGATTTATGACTGAACAACTCGACACAGTGCTCAGCTGCATCTCAAATTCAGCTTGTGCACCACTTCTATGTGACATCCATTGTTGACTTTTTATCCCTGAACAACCCCAGGGGGGTCAGGATGAGGGATGGCTAGCAAGCCTATCAAAATCCAGGTTAATAACACTGAGAGCATATCTGAGCATTGAGGCGGTGGCAGGCTAAAGCAGTTTCTCTTTAATTCCCTCCTTAGTGGTGATGAATTACATAATTTGTCATGACAGGGATAATGTGCAGGCTGGGGTCAGATTTCTCTCTAATTTACCTTTTAAATAACAAGAGTACATTACATAATCTGCCATAAGGAATAGTAGGGCGTTAAAATGATCATTTCCCCTTAAATATCATCAACTTATAAGGGAGATTGATTACATTGATTACATTGTTAGTGCTCACTCGCGTGTCAAAAAGCATCGACGTGTCAGAAAAAATAAATGTGTTACAACCTTTAGTTAGGATTTCTAGTCTAGCTAATAGATGTGAAGGAAGCAGTGTTTTAATCTGAGCCCTCACTGCTTAGTTACAACCAGAAAGGAAAGACTTTCTATGGGTTTTAATATCTCAGTGTTCATGCAGCAGCTTAGATAACATGATGACTCTACATAAGAGGCACTTTGTTGATTGCCGGATCATTTAAAACGATTCAGCTCGGAGGGCAAAGAGTAAATAATTTTGAAAATGGTACGAAAGACAGCCAGCACATGAAAAACAAAACATGAAACAGATATTAAATATGTGAAATATGATAAAATAGATTCTGACTGTTGTGTTTAACATCTGATAAATAAGTGATGCTTCCTTGTATTTTCTATATTTTTATTATTCACAATGATCATTAATGGCTGCCTCAGCACTAACATCCCAAACACACACACACACAAGCAGTCACATTGTTCTGCTCGCCATGACAATGGAGAAAGGGATAAACAACAGTGTGACGTAACCGTGGCAACAGCTGCTCTCTGCTTTGATTGTTTGCCACCTCCTGCTGCTCACAATCAGAACTACACGTCTCCTGCAGACATGTACGTATAAATCTTGTGAGCAGATGTTCCCCCCAGAAAACAAGAAAAAACCCTCAGGAAAACAAAAACAGAAAATTCTTAGTAGTAAATAAAAGTCTTTCTACATTTCCAAGTCTGTGGAGAGTCATTTCACCTCATGCAGGTGCAGACCGTACGGTATGTGGTAGTTGGTCGTTGGCTGTAGTCTTTGCTGTGTGTTTGAGTGCGTTTTTTGGTGCATCTGGGCCTTAAACTCTCTGAATCTGGCTACTCTTATTTCCTGTTTTTGGTTGCTGCTTCTTTTTATTTGACCCTTAAATTACCTACATTCTGCCTGAAGAGCTACAGTATAACATTTAGTGTTGTCATATTGTCTGTGTACGTAAAATGAAGAAAGAAAATCAGGCAACGTACCTCATCAGAGTCCAGCAGGGGGGGTAGGGCGCTGTGAGAAGGAAGGAACAGCATCATATTTTGAACAATATTAATTTTCTATCATTTCTTATATGTAATAATAATAATGATGATGATGACTTACACGTCTGCCATAGATGAAGGGATATTCTCTTCTACCCATTTCAGATCTTCATCCTGGAAAAACAACAAAGTCAGCTGATTTATTTCCTCCAAGAATTTTTAGGAAAAAAATATATATTGCAAGCAGGACCTTTGACTGACTGAGGTCAATCAAACTAACGATGAAACAACTAGTGCTGTCACAGTTAACACAATAACAACATGTTAGTGCAAACGGTGTCACTTTCTTTAATGCGACTTTTGATTTTCAGTTTGTAGCAGCTCCCTTTTGAAAAAAAAAAAAAAAGACGATACCGGCATCACGAGACTAGAAAACCAACCAGGTTAAATAACACTCAAGTTACGCTAAATGTTGGTGAGGAAAAACTGTCATGTCCATCTTCAGGGGGTCCGTTGACCTCTGACCTCCAGATGTGTGGATATAAATGGGTTCTCTGGGTCCCCACCAGTCTCCCCTTTACAGACATGCCCACTTTCTGATAGTCCCAGTCAGTCTGGATCAAGTCCTAGTCAAGTCAGCACTCTGACACACTGACAGCTGTTGCTGCCTGTTGGGCTGCAGTTTGCCATGTTCTGATTGGAGCAGATTGTTGATGCTAAAGTCAGAACCTGGGAGGGTTTCTGGACAATATCTGGTATTGATTAGTGTTGTTATTGATTGACTATAATAAATATATACATACATTTACATAAAGCAGCCTACTGGTCCACTCCCATGTTGATAAGAGGATTAAATACAAAATTGTGATTAATCGCGCTTAAATATTTTAATTGACTGACATTCCTATTTATTTCATTTGCAATGATAGGAGCCCTCTCAAAGTAGTGCGGTGACACTGGATGTTTCAGGGATTGTGATAAATGAAAATGCAGGTCTTACTGTTGTGACTACATAAAAAAGTAAACTTATTTTCACTCAGATTTTATGCATATGATGATGTGTTCTTTATACTATGTTTTTTTAAAATTAGTTGTATTTTTAACAGACAAAAACAATTAATTTGTGTTTAATCACAATTAAATATTTTAACTGATTGACAGCCCTACAAATAACATCAAATTATGGATAGAACAAATGAAAAGAAAGGTTGCTGCTGACCAAGAATAGCTTTAATTTGTTAAACACGACTGTTGATGATCTTCACTCACCACTTTATTGGCTTTGGCCGTACCGTTGGTCTCGTTTTTCATGCCCCTCATTTTCATCCCCTCTGGAGACGCACAGGAGCAAAAAACAAAGACGATGTGTGATGAACAATATATGGAGGTGAGGACATGATGGACTCACGTTTAGGACTTTTTGTAATGCACATTTCACAGAAAACTGGACCTTATACTGACGATGGTTCGACTACGGCTGAGAGGCAACTGAAAATAAGCTATTTGGTACATGTACAGTGATGCTGAATAAATAAATAAATAAAAATGAGAGCACTGAGGATGGTGGAGAGGCGAGACAGAAAAACTCAGGGGAGGCAACAGGTGAGAAAGGAGAGGAAGCAAGGGAGTAAAAGAGGAAGGGTGCTGACCGAAAGCCTCGTTCATCATGGGCTCCTTCTCCTCTTCCTCACTCTCTTCATCCAGCAGAGGACTGAAGGCATACCTGACACACACACACACACACACACACACACACACACACACACACACACACAGAACACACAGAAGGAGAGCGGCTTTATTTTACAGTTAAAGAGAAAAAGTTAAAAAAAAAGAAAAACAGCCCCCCCGTACCTCTGGTTATTGGCTGATGGTCGCCATAGGAACATGATGACTAATAGGATGATGGAGAACAAGAAGCGCCAGAATGCGTCATCTATCCACAGCTCCCTCCAGTCCTACCAACACACACACACACACACACACACACACACACACACACACACACACACACACACACACACACACACACACACACACACATTTTTAATGAAAACAGTCAAAGAATTCAAAAATCGGCATTTACAGGAAGTAAAAAGACAGAAGATGACACACATTTCTTTCTCTGGCCTGAATATCTCCCTGAGAATAAATCAAAATTAAAATGTATTTGAAGAGCGGAGTCTCACTGTGTATTTACACTGAAATATTCGGGCTGTGTATTGGTGAGAATCTGGTGATACAATACGTATCATAATACAGGGGTTACGATTCAATACATTGAAATACTGTTAGCAAGGCCATTATTGCAATTTTTTAAATCTAATTTTAGGAAAACTGTCATAGTATAAAGAACACACAACACCTTATGCAAACAACAGTTGGGCCTGTAACATCCAGCATCATAGCACTACTTTGAGAGGGCTCATATCTTTGCAAATGAAATAAATAGGGCTGTCAATCCATAAAAATATTTTATCACACATTTATTTATTATTAGCTTTCGAATGGTGATTTGTAGGTTGAAAGGTCGAAGCATTCAGGTCAGCCCTACTTCAAGGCCACCAGACTCCTTTCACAAAAACAGTAATTTTACCTCACTGAACATGGTAGTTGATGGTATTTGTATTATTGTGAGACTTTGGTGAATCCAAATCAACCCTTTAAAACATCAAAGTCACACAAAAACACAAACTAACTGTTCGAGGCAGCGGTAGACCAGCAACCCCCCTGTTCTGTGATGTAAAATTACTTGTCTGTTGATTTAATCCAAAGTCTCAAGTACTCACAGACAGACATTTAGACATCTTGAAGGTCTTGGTGGTCCAAATGATGAAGATGACAGATGCTGAAAAACACATACAAGCTTTTAAAGAGGTGAAAGGTGTTTCAGTAAAACACTGAAGACAAACAGAGTATTTGTTGTACCGATGACAGCGAAGATGAGCGTGTTGGTGAAGTGTCTGTAGAGGGAGAGCTTCACCACGTTCCTCCTCAGCCTCAGCAGCTTCATCGTCTGAGCCAGGCTCACAAAGATGTGATGACACAGTCAAGGAACATCAACCACACGTTAAATAAACACTATCTGCACTTTAATATCGCGGTGTCTGTTCATTTCATCCTGATTAATGACTGCACAATCAAATAGCTACTCTCCCAAACTCTGGTGGTTGGAAAGGTTTGTGTTTGCATGAGACACAAGATTGGACCAAGACCTATTTTATACACGCTGCACACTGTATCCTGACTTATTATTATACATCTGCAGAAATATCCAGATTCTAAGATTGTCCATTATAAATACAAACATTTGAAAATGAAGCCAGACCCATATCAAAATTGTTCTAAACGTGTTTGAAACTAGGGGTGGGAAAAAAATCGATTCACCTATGTGGTGCAATTTTTATGATTTCTAAATTGATTTTTAATACCAGAATCAATATATTTTCTTCATTTGAGTCTATGTGGCGGTAGAAGGAAGTTACCACTTTTGTTGTGGTAGTATGGCGGTAACATGCGGTCTGGCTGGCCGTCGCTCTCGTCTCCGTGGTCCAACAGGCCGACGCTACGACTGTAGAGCGCCATATGCTGACATTTATGTTAAATGCATTCAGACGGCCCCGATGGAGCTGACCATGGATGGATAAAGAGAACGGAGCTGACGGAAAGCTAGAGACCACCTTGGAGGAGTTAGAGGAAGTAGACACCTGGGACTACGTCTGCTTTTCAAAATAAGGTGTTAACAAAGGAGCGTGTAAGGTTTTTGCTGGACACAAAAAACTAAAAGCATAACCAAACAAAGCAGAACAAAAGGAAATATGAGAAAAGTGAGAGAGAGAGAGAGAGAAAAACAAGCTATCAGTTGTACTAAAAAGGGGAAAGTGCAGTTGCGGATATCCACCAGCAGAGGGTAGAGTCGAGCACAGCCAGAGGAATAGCAGCCAGGAGAACTACATCACCTTCAGCCTACAGGGAGAGAAAAGAATGACAGAAGAAGAAAGGGTGAAAAAAAACTGCTTGAGAAAAAGGGAGAGTACGGACAGCAGGATGTGAGGAGAAAGAGGGGTCAACAGTCGCATGAGAAAGGAGGATGAGGAGGAAGAAGAGAGGGAGGCAGAGAGAGTTGAGAGGGGAAGAACTGCAGAGACAACGTATCACACTCAATAAAGGGGTTTCTATGAGGGCTGTCAATCTGTTAAACTAGTTAGTGTCTGGAGTGAATCGCACGTTTTTTACCTGTTCAAAATGAACCATAAACAGAGACGTGTCAAGTATTTAATCCTCTTATCAACACAGGAGTGGACAAACGTGCTGCTTTATTTAAATGAATGTATATATATTATTGGAAATCAATGAACAACACTAATCAATGGCAGATATAGTCCAGAAACCCTCCCAGGTTCTGACTTTAGCATCAACAATCTGCTCCAATCAGAACAAACTGCAGCCCAACAGGCAGCAACAGCTGTCAGTGTGTCAGAGTGCTGACTTGAGTCGGAAGGCAAAGCTCTCGATCTATCGGTCAATGTTCACTCCTACTCTGATCTATTGTCACGAGGGCTGGGTCATGACCCAACCCCCATATTCTGTGATGTAAAATTACTGTTTTTAAGAAAGGAGTCTGGTGGCTTTGAAGTTTCATCTATGACTATCATATACCCGTATCTTCATTCGAGGTTTAAAACTGAGCCTGCTAAAGCCTAAAAACACACATTGTGTTAATGCATTAAAGACATTAGTGCCTTTAAAACTAATCTGCGTTACCGTGTTACCATCGCGTTGACTTTGACAGCACTAGTTTCTGAGCAGCTTCATCACAGAGATGCAGCTATTGTGCAGTAAATTATACTACCCGCGGGAAAGATGGCCTGAAATGGCTCGTGAGTAGGGCTGTACTGCAGTACTGCAGTTAATGCGAGAGCCCTAGTACACAGTCACTTCCTCTCAACACCGCTGTCACTTCCTCCCTTCAGTTGCATATTAAAATGACACACAGTGAACACTTTTATTGTGCTTTCTACTTCTGTGACTGCTCAGATTATTTACTAGTCGAACAAGCATCTTTTCATTTTAAGCTTTTAGTAATGAATCATTTGCTTGTGTGTGTGTGTGTGTGTGTGTGTGTGTGTGTGTGTGTGGGCGTGTGTGTGTGTGTGTGTGTGTGTACACATTAAAGGATATCCACCAGACAACACAGGAGTCAATGAAGGCCAGCACTATGTCACACAAAAGTCTACTGTTGTTGATGTTGCCTCGATCCTAGAGAGAGAGAGACAGTTTAGACACACAGACACAGACACACACACACACACACACACACACACACACACACACACACACACACACACACACACACACACACACAGCGTGGGACACTTACAGCGTTGACTCGTAGGATCCCCTCGACGATGGAGAAGATCAAGTAGAGCAGACCGACTCCGACTACTCTGTGGAGTAACGCCCCAAGTCTGGGCCTGGTGGACACACAGACAGACAGAAAGACAGAAAGGAGTCTAAGCCGGGTTCATGCTCACCGTAGTGTCCACAAGCCAAATATTACAGCATCACGTATTGTGCGTAAAGCACAAAGACTCCGTAAGCTGTGGCAGCGCTTGGTCGCGCACCCCTGAATTTTTCTAATTAGGTGCCTGCTGCTTTAAAAGAAGCATTCTGCAGTCGAATCGCATTGTTTTCAGGATATTCAATCTTTCAACCTTCATGTCAATGTAATACATTTACTACAAGGTGATGAAGTATTGCATGAACATGAGATAAGAGTTTAGAGGTAATCACAGGTCCTCCTCGTCACTGAGGAGTTTGGTTTATGATGTTTTTGTTTGATGTTTCGGAGAGAAAACTGCAACGAGGAAAAGCTCGTGAAAACTAAAAAGACAGCTGTAAGAAGGAGAAGACTTACTTGACAATGCCGTATCCCAGACTGGCGATGATCACCAACACCCTAGCCAGAGTCCTCTTCACTGCAGAGAGCACCTCAGCAAACACCACCGCTCCCTGGACTGCAACAGGGCACATTACAAGGTATTATCTCTCGACGCGCAGCCGCGTCCAACGCTCACCTTAGTCAGCCTGGAGAAACCACACCTACCTGACAGGCCGTCGTATCTGATGCTCTGAAACTCTGCGTAGTAGACGGCTTTCTCCAGCATGCCCAGGAAGATGACTCCTCCGATCCAGAACTGGATTCTGAGCAGATCCCTCCAGTAGCACGCCGACAGAACCAACCACAAAACCGCCAGCAGCACGTACACGATGCACATCACCATGTAAAACTGGAGACAGAGAGAGACACTACTGACTCTGCCTTGGACATGAGTTTACATTATGAAACTAGAAAACCCAAGTAATAAAGTAGTAGTCATAAGGAGTAGTAGAATGCATTCAGTTGCATCATTGTCCATGGGATATCTGCTATAATGGTGATGTTGCCTTTGAATTTTACATTTTATACCAGGGGTGTCAAACTCAGTCTCATCCTGGTCCACATCAGCATCACGGTTCCCCTCAAAGGGCCGGTTGTAATTGTAAGACTATAAATATATCTACTCTTGATCATATTACAAAATTGCATTGATCATGCCTGATCAACCTGAGGGTTTCTGGACAATATTTGTCAGTTTTGTCATTGTTAATTGATTTCCAATCATAAATGTATACATACATTTGTATAAAGCAGCATATTTGTCCACTGTCATGTTGATAAGAGAATTAAATACTTGACAAATTGGCCTTTAAGGTTCATTCTTCATCAAATAGTGATATTTATCAAGGCACTGTATTGAAATTACCGTGTGGTGACAACACTTAATCAGATTTGTGAGGCGTTTTTACAGACTTGTGTCTTCAGTAGGAACCAGTGGGCAGTAATGAGAGACTAACGTCTCGTTGGTTTTGTTTTTTTAATCCTAAAATCTATAACACCAGATTTACTCTTTGAATATCTGAAGGCAGCGAGTTTGATTTCTGTTCTTGAAGTGTTATTGTGTCGTGTGTGTGTTCTTACCACCATCATGGGCCACTCAGCAGCTGATATGTAGTCATGAGGACCCTTCATGCTGATCTGCACTGTAAACACAGACTTTATCACTCAGTTTCTACATTCAAACTCATGCAACAGTATTATAAACCTCTTTAGGACATCCAGAGATCATTTGCATCTTTTATATCCATTTTTTTTGCAGGCTGTTGGTATTGTATGTCACCTTTCACAACTGCCCTTAAAAACTGTTGTTCTCAACCTTCTTGAGTCACAATAATCAGGGTGGTGTTTGTACCATCCATCCATCCATTTTCTGCTGCTTATCTGGGGCCAGGTTCTTCTCCCCAGCAACGCTTTCCAGCTTTTCTAGGATTTTCCCCCCGGATGTCTGAGTTCCTCGCCCTATCCTCTAATGGTACATGTCTACCTGATTAGACAAACACTTTCCCTTGTGGGCTGCTGCTCCCAGCTTTCAAAGCAGAACCAACATGGTGGCTCATTTGGAGACCACCTTCTCTTATTTCATGAAAATACTTCACTGAAATGTGTTTCTGACAACATTTTATGTGAGAAGTTGCTGAATCTGTCTTTATTTTGGATCGACAATGCTTAGTTTAAGTGTCTAGAGAGTTTACGACGTGACGGTCCGTCTCTTGAAATGCGCTGCCACGCTACCAGAATGCATTGCATTGTGTTATTTCTATCTGCTTTGGCTCAGTTGTAGTCGAGGAGCAGCTGAATGAATTCACTTCATCTCTGTTCATGGCATCATTGATATAACGTTGTTATCCTCTGTCTAATCTAGAAAGCAGTTTAGGCCAGGATAAAACATGTACATATTTCCTTTGGTTCCTCACAGTTTCCTCAGACAGTAACAGTCACAGTGTTACTGACTCTGGGGATGAATCCTCTGAGGTCTTACTGATCCATAGAGACCAGGACCAGGCTGATAGACCTGCTAGTTGTGGAAATATTCTTTATTTATTTTGGGTCTGTCTGTCTAGGAGGACCACACCATCCAGCACCCTATAGGGCTTAAGAGGTTAATTAATTCATTATTAATTAATGCCGACAACAATGGGCTGAAGGAACCATTCGGTTCCTTAATAGCAGTTCTAGGGACTAGCAAGTCCCAGGAACTTTTGGTGCAAACCCAGTTTAAGACTTAACATAATGTTATTCACCTGAACTCAGTGCATTTTTGCATTCAGTTTGCACACACAATGGCACGACAGCTCCCTAAAAGTGAAGCCAAAACATCTGGAGGCGATCCAGATGGGGGGTGGCTGTTAGTTTAGGAAGCGCTTGATTTGATCTGTGGTGGAGTTTTCTGTGAGCATCAGATAATCTTGTTCATTTAATTGTGGGAAGCCAAAATCAAGATTATGGTTAATATTTGATTAATAATTCAGCCCTAATCTCCACGTAGCATCTGGAACCTCCTGTTACAATTAAACATGGTTCACCACCACTTCAGCAGCTTTCTAGCAGTGGAAACAGGAAATCACTACAGTACAGTGGCTGTGTGTGTGTGTGTGTGTGTGTGTGTGTGTGTGTGTGTGTGTGTGTGTGTGTGTGTGTGTGTGTGTGTGTGTGTGTGTGTGTGTGTGAGACTGACGCTGTAGACTCCAGGGTGCTGGGGGGTTGGCGGGTTTGGCGGCGAGGTCGGGGGCTCGGCTCTTGTCTTTGATTTCTTTGATGCTCAGGATGAACATGTAGGGTCCATCCTCCCAGCTCTCTGCCACCACATCGAAGTGAGAGGGACCAGCCGTCTGAGCAACAAACAATCAGTCAATCAGTTAATCAATAACTTGGTTATACAGCAGTGGGATGCACACATAAAACACAGGACAAATACATTCTACGCTAAGACCAAAAAATGCTCAATAGCCAATTAACCCTCTGAACCCTATGCAGTGTCATTTTTTCTTTGCTCCTGTCAAACTTTACTCACTGTGGTCTCATTTTTCCTACTTACCCTGTATGTACCCGGCCTGCACTTCATCTAGCTCTCTAGCTCTCCGTCAGCTCCGTTCTCTTTATCCATCCATAGTCAGCTCCATCGGGGCCGTTTGAATGCATTTAACATAAATGTCAGTATATGGAGCTCTACAGTCGTAGCGTCGGCCCGTCGGACCACGGAGACGAGAGCGACGGCCGGCCGGACGGCACGTTACCGCCGTACGATGACTTTTCCCGTCCGTGACGGAGTTAGCGTGCAGCTTTAGCCGTGATGTCTAGCTCTGCTTTTCTACACTGCTGACCCTCCAACCTGTAATACTTTCTTGTCTTGGACTGCTGGTTTGTTTTGGTTGATGGATACAGAACGGATATGACATCACGTTACTCAGACTACCACAATAAAAGTGGTAACTTCCTTCTACCTCCACATAGACTCAAATGAAGTAAATATATAGATTCTGGCATAAAAAAATCAATTCCAAAATCTTAAAAAAAAAGCAACACATAGGTGAAATTATTTTTTACCACCCTTAAGAAATATTATAGAAATATATCTACTTTTATATATATATATATATATACATATATATACATATACACATATATATATATATACATATATATACATATATATACATATACATATATATACATATATATACATATATATATATATACATATATATACATATATATACATATATATATATATATATATATACATATATATATATATATATGTATATATATATATAAATTGTATAATTTTGACTCTGAATTGAAAATAATGAAATATGATCAATAATATCAGTAATAATGTAAATAAAATAACAAAAAATTATCTAAACTCAAGTACATCCAATATAAAAACTGTCAAAGACATTATACGGTAAAAATACAATTTCTCGTGTTTTGACAATTAAAATATTGAAATCATTCCCAGCATTCAGGTCTCGTCTTTTAGAAACTATTCAGAAAAAAGACCAGCGCAGTATTTTATTAAGTTTTTAAAGGTAGAGTTTTAACACACAGATCAGCTGAACCTGGTACCAGGTCCATCAGGTAAAAGATCTTAACGTCGCTACGAAAATATTATAAATATGCATACTATTATAAGATAAGATAAGATGAACCTTTATTAATCCCCGGAGGGAAATTCGGGTGTCTTAGCAGCATCAACAACAGTACAGGTAAATACAGTACAGTAAAAAGTAAAAGAGAAGGTGCAGTGAATGAAATAAGGTGCAATGAAGATAATTGACAATAAAAATAAATAAGTAACAGTAACAGTAATAAGTATTATAACTGTTACTTATTTATTTATGAGACCTTTTTGGCCAGCTGCCTCCCAGAGGAGCATAAAGTGAACGATGCTACCACAGCGCCATCTAGCGGCGCCCTCTGCTTCTTTGCTCTTTGACTATACGACATGTATTTTTTTCCTCACTGTGTGTTCTACTTCCTGTTCGGCCGTATGAGTTGGACGTGCTCACCTTTGGTTGTGGGACGTCCACGTTACTCCGCCTCCTCCTGCCTGATGTGTGCTCTGTGATTGGCTGAAAAACAAACGGAAAAAGAAGAAAACTTTTAACATAGTTAGTGATAATAAATAAAATGATTCTTAAAGATTCAATATGTTCATGTTGTTTAGGGATCTTATGTTATACTCAGGGTCTAAAATGACCTTTTTTTTATTGTCTACCACACAATGTAATCATATGAGCCAGTTCCTCACCCTCAGTGTGCTAAAAGTACCTTTTTTTTTTTTTTTTTTTTTTTTTTTTACCACTGACAGGCTGATACTAGCTTGTAGTGAAGGAGGTTAAATAACGCTCCAAACTTTGGTGAGGGAAAACTGTCATGTCCAAGGAGTCCCTTGACCTCTGACCTCCAGATATGTGGATGAAAATGGGTTCTCTGGTACCCATCAGCCCCCCTTTACTTTAGGGCAGAGACGATCTCCAATACTTACTTACAATACTATCACCATACTTGGGTGCTGATTTATTGTGATTTTTGTTAACTTTTTTTATCACTACACCTTGGTAAAAAGTTGAATCACACACTTCTCTGAACTTTTACTTTGTAAAATCTCTAAATGAATCCAGTAAAAATGTTTGATTTTCCTGAAGTCCAATATATCAGTATATGTTATTTATTTATTAATTCAGCACATTTTTGATTTCTGCAGTTTCCGTCCTCGATAGTCATGACGGCAACATGGCAGCTATTTGCTGCTATTTCCAGACATGTAGAGAGAGAAGTGTCTCACCGGCTGTTGTGGCTCCTCCGTCAGTCGCGTTTTGTTCTCAAACTCGTCCAGGCCTAACTGTGTCGTACAACAAACACCCACATTAAAACACAGTCACCACACACACTCACCGTATTACTTATTGTGTGCACTGTGTGTGTGTATCACCGTGCTGGGATTCATGTGTGGCTGGCAAGTGACCACAGGGTATTGATGAAAAACATAATATCCACTTCCTCCCCCTCGTTTGACCTCCGTTGACTTGAAGTAATTTTCTAGCTGCTTCGTCTACAGACGGACAAACAATAAGACACACGACAGACAGCACAGAGGTGTGACTCATTCATATATATGGATCCAAAGATGAGAATAAAAAGAATAATGAGCAAATAACAGTGATTTAGACAGTGTTCACAGGAAGTAAATACATGTCCTATTATGTATCGATAGTCACTGCATTGCAACCAGCCAATATCTTCATTATCAATATGTGCGCAGACTGTTTTGTTTTGTCCAAAAGCCAAAGATATTCAGTTTACTATCAGATAAAATAAAATCTACAATTCCTCACAATATATATATGTAAGCTGAACTGGACATTTATCTGCATATTTGCTTGAAAAATTACATTAATGATTACTGGAATATGAAAATTGTTGCAGCTTGACTTCATTAAACTGGACCGTTTTGACAAAATCTTAATGTTAGAAACTGACATTAACTTAAATTACGATAACATTTTATTTTCTGGCCCCAAAATGTTGACAGCCCTTAATTAATCATCATTCACCTGTTGTTTGTTTGTTTAACTGGATTAATTAGCATTATTTTATTAATCACCTATAGTATATACCAGAATAGAGTAAAGTAGAGTAGAGTAGAATAAAGTAGAATAGAGTAGAATAAAATAGAATAGAGTAGAGTAGAATAAAGTAGAATAGAGTAGAGTAGAATAAAGTAGAGTAGAATAAAGTAGAGTAGAGTAAAGTAGAATAAAGTAGAGTAGAGTAGAATAAAGTAGAATAAAGTAGAGTAGAGTAGAATAAAGTAGAGTAGAGTAGAGTAAAGTAGAATAAAGTAGAGTAGAGTAGAATAAAGTAGAGTAGAGTAGAATAAAGTAGAGTAAAGTAGAATAAAGTAGAGTAGAGTAGAATAAAGTAGAGTAGAATAAAGTAGAGTAGAATAAAGTAGAGTAGAATAAAGTAGAGTAGAATAAAGTAGAATAGAGTAGAGTATAATAAAGTAGAATAAAGTAGAGTAGAGTAGAATAAAGTAGAATAGAGTAGAGTAGAATAATGTAGAGTAGAATAAAGTAGAGTAGAGTAAAGTAGAATAAAATAGAGTAGAGTAGAATAAAGTAGAGTAGAGTAAAGTAGAATAAAATAGAGTAGAGTAGAATAAAGTAGAGTAAAGTAGAATAAAGTAGAGTAAAGTAGAATAAAGTAGAGTAGAGTAGAGCAGAGTGTGTCTCACGTCCAGGCTGAAGACTTCATCATAGCAGTGCGAGTTCCTCAGATACCAGGACACGTTCAACTGGACGGGTGACGAGTTACAGGTCTCTGGTCCCACTGATAGAACACACACACACACACACACACACACACACACACACACACACACACAGAAAGAAGAAAAACAAGCTATGCTAAACACACTCTGGACTTCTGTCATGAAACTGATGCTGATGTCTGAATAAACGGTCTCACTGCTCCTTTGAACACAGAAATAATAATAATAACAATAATAATAATAATAATAATAATAACAATAATAACAATAATAAGCAGCAGCAGTGGTTTGTGCCGTCGGCTACGTACGTCTGAGATGGATGAAGCTGTTGTTGAACAGAGTTTTAGTGAAGAAGAAGAAGCTCTGCTTCTTCAGAGTTTCCTGGAACAAACAAACAAACAACCAACTGATTCTTGTGCTGAAAATAATCGTTTTTTTTACATCTTACTGTTATTTTTTAATCACTTATTTTATTGTATTTAATTTGTCAAATTTTATTACATTTTATTATTTTATCAATCACTTATTTCATTGCATTTAATATTATAATGTTATTAAATTTAATATGTTAATTGTGTTTTAATTGTATTAGTCACTTATTTTATTCTATTTGATTTGTAGAATTTTTAAATTTCATTTTATTATTTTATCAATGTATTTAATTTTATCAATGTATTTAATTGTATGTTATTAAATTGCATTGTTATTGTATTAGTCACTTATTTCACTGTATTTAATTTCATTTAATTTGTATATATATATATATATATATATATATATATATATATATATATATATATATATATATTTAATTCTATTTTATTATTTTCTTAGTTCTGTTTCCTGGAACAAATTAACACAAACAACTGATTCTTCTGGTGAAAATAATTTTAACAGTTTATAATAACCATCATTTATAAATGTTTATTCAACTTGGTTAATTGTTATTTTATTTTGTTAACAAACAATGAAATAAACAAATTTAACATCTGTAAACATTACATAGATAGATGGCCCAGATATTCTTAACAATTTGCTAAATATTATTTAATATTATTGTTATTTTACTCACCACCTATTTAATGGTGTTTAATTTGCATAGCTATCACACTGTATTGTTTTTTTATTAATCACTTATTTTATTGTATATAACCTGTACATTGTTTTTACATTTTATTATTTTATTAATCACTTATTTTATTGTATATAACCTGTACATTGTTTTTACATTTTATTTTATTAATCACTTATTTTATTGTATATAACCTGTACATTGTTTTTACATTTTATTATTTTATTAATCACTTATTTTATTGTATATAACCTGTACATTGTTTTTACATTTTATTATTTTATTAATCACTTATTTTATTGTATATAACCTGTACATTGTTTTTACATTTTATTAATCACTTGTTTTAATGTATTTATTTTATAAATTACAAATTTTATTTTATTTATCACCTGCTGTATTGTATTTGAAAAAAATCTTAAAACTTTTTTTAATCAATCACTTATTTTATTGTATTTAATTTGTCTAATTTTAAAAATGCTACTGTTATTTAATTAATCACTTATTTTATTGTGTTTAATTTGTAACATTTTCTTACATTTTATTGTTATTTTATTAATCACTTATTTTAATGTATTTATTTTTAGAACTTTACTAATTTTATTGTTTTATTCATCACTATAATTTAATCTTACTGTTATTTTATCAATCACGTATGTTATTGTTTTTAATTTGTATCATTTTCTTCTTGTATTCATTTTATTATTACATCAATGACATTTTATTGTATTTAGATTGAATATTTTATTTTTTTAATCACTTTGTGTATTTAACTGGTAAAATTGTATTATAAATATATTTTAATCGATTAATCAGTCGACAAATCGTCTCAATTATTTGTGATAATTGTTATTACAGATAATAATAATAATACATAGATAATAACAATAAATTCTCATAAATCAGCAGATATCTTGTCACACAGTAAGTAAAAGTAGTAATACCACAGTGTAGTAATACTCTGTTACCCTCCGGGGATTAATAAAGGTTCATCTTATCTTATCTTATCTTAAAGTTAAGTATGTCCCTCTTAGATGTAGTGGAGTACAAGTATAAGGTAGTAGAAAGTGGAAATACTCAAGTAAAGCAGAAGTAGCTGTCATTTGTACTTGAGTGCATGTGCCACTGCCCGGGTGTCACTGCTGTGATTAGCTAGCTAACGTTGTTTACATGATTCCAACCTGTTCAACGTGTAAAACACTCCGACACTGACAACAACATCCAACCAGGAAACTCACGCTGTCGACGGTCAGGTCCCATATCCCCGGTTCGGACACGGCACCGATCAGTACCGGGACCAGCTGCAGCAGCAGCGCCGAAGACCAGAGTCCCGGCCCGGTCCGACCCGCGGAGCTCGCCATTTGAGCTAGGAGTCAAAAGAAACCAGGAACAGCAAAAGCCACCGCGACAACTCTGACTAGAAGCTGGACACTTCCTGGTTCCGGCTGACGTCCGGTAACAGCGGAAGAATGATGCTTTCAGGGGCCGTGGGAAGTTTTAAGCGTCTTTTGTGAAAATGTTTTTATTCCAAAATTACAACAAAGCTCTGTATTATTCGTACTGAGGAACATAGAGTTGTAGCCTCTAATTGTGACCACAATATAATAATCAATATGACCATGTTCTACTCAGTTCATTCAGTAATTATCGTTTCAATTTAAAAACCGGAAGTTAGTGTGTGCTCATGTCTAGCTTGACACGTTAGTGTAGTTCGTCGTTAACGGAGAAAAGGAAAAGTAATTAAAGAGATAATGCTAAATTAATAAAGAAGCAAATTAAAACAGAAATATCAACTTAAGTCACATTAATTATTACTGCATTTATTTTTTTAAATTTTTGCTGCATTTAATGACATTTATTAATTTATCAAATTATTTATTTGTTTATTCATTTTGATCTTGGCAGTTTCACTCAGCAGATTATACATACAGTATATGTAATACAACAAAATGTCACATTGTCCTCACTGCATCATCTTTATAATCAATTTCAGAGCTCTGCTGTGATTTGACTGTGAGAGCTGAGCCGTCCATCCTGATGATCCTACTCTGTCCCCTGGGCTCCTGCCTCTTCACCCAGCAAGTCACCAGCACCACCAAGGTAATCCAGCTCCATGTTGTCTTCTCGTCTTGGTTTCTGTCCTCTGGTGGCCTAGAGAGACATGACGGAAAATGTCTTAAAGTCACAGACTACCTGCTCCTGTCTAAATACATATAGGACTCAACTGTACCCTCCAGTCCTGTAGGAGGCATGCTTGTTTGTGGACCTAAAATTGAAAGCATGAGTGATTGTTAGCTACCATATTGCCTCAAATGAAATCTGGTAAAACATTGAAATCAGCTGCACAAGTGGTAAATTCAGTATAATGTGTATATATTTCTGTCGGAGCCAAAAAATGATGAAACGATGACACATACTGAGGATGGAGGATAGTTTACTGTTATGAACGCTGGGGTCGCTGCGTTAATGGTAAATTTCCCCACTGTGGGACTAATAAAGGAATATCTTATCTTATCTTATCTTATCTTATCTTAATGGCCTGACCCGGCCACAGGTATATAGGTCGGATGTGCTTTTGTTGGCGTTTTTGATCACAGTGGCGCTGATAACTTGTTTATCGTGTTGTGTGGTTTTGCTTGTTTTTCAGTGATTTCTTTGTTATGGCACTATCATGAATAAACTGCCCGTTCTGCTGAAGGCAAGAAGCCTGAAGGTCAGTTTTGTTCAACACAGCACGCAGCAAGAGGTCAAACCGTGGCGGTCCAGGGCTAATTACCTCAGTAGCTTAAAGTAATAGACTTAGCTGCTACTATAATTTCCATCATACATATTTTAAGGCACTAATTTGATCAAAAGAACAGAGTAATTTGATACTCTGCTGCTGTCAGTTTCTCTTTTTTAACAGAAATTATGTTTTTATTCACTTCCACTCACCACTACTTTGACATTTTATTGTTTTTTTTTTCTCTATAGCTGTTACGCCATCATCAGTGGAAAAAAAAAGCATTTTCTGCAGATGTTTCAAATTAAAATCCAACCATGAAAGAGAGGGATGAGCCACTGAAAGGCTTTTAATGTGAAAGTGTAGGAAGTGTTGAATTTTATACGCAGCATTTAGCTTTTGTTTTCCCCGCAGTACCAAACACAGACCATGCTGTGATCCCAAAGTACACTAAACACTGAATGTTGGATATTACCTACAGTCCTAACACTGATGTGTAAAGTACCTTGTAGTAGTAAAACAGGGCAGTACTGGACACCACAAGCAGCACCAGGAGGACAACCAGTCTGATGATCAGATGTGTTACCGAGGCTGGAACAGATTCATAATCATTATTACATCAGTTCATACAGGAACAAGTGTGCAGCATTTTCCCCTAAAGCTGAAGTTGCTTCATTAAAATTATTTTCATAGCAGCATTGAATATGAAGACATTGCTGTCTCGTGATGTTTTATATAATTCAGAATACTTTGAAGCCTCTGTTCGTTGTCAGTGTCACCTTTCCCTGTTTGACTCAGATTCTCTATGAAGTTACCTGAGACAGTGAGATAGAGCGGCCGGCTCTCAGATGAGAAGTTATCGGGGACAACATAGAGGTGATAAACACAGCGGTACTGCCCTCGGTGGGTGGAGCCTGCAGCAGAGAACAGGAAGTGGGCAGAGTGATTGACAGCTGGCAGGGTGTAGTCCTGTGATGTAGCTGAGGTGGTCAGAATAAGCTGGAAGGATCCTCCTGGGTACTGTGACAGGATGGAGCAGCTGATGGTGAAGCTGGAGCCCATGAGCACCTGAAGCCCCTGCTGCGTGGCCTCAGAAACCCCGTCAATGTGGGTAGTGAAGGAGATGTTTGGCTGAGCCAGAAAATCTGTTAACACAGTGGAAGATGAAACATGAATCATCTTTATTTATTTTGTCAAAGTGATGAAACCTGAGCACAGAACAATGACAGGATTAGTTTATTAGCAGGAGCCGTGGGAAATGGAGGACTCTTGGATTCATATTTAATATGGAGAACTAAAGATCGCTTCACCTACATATCACAATTTTTTTATTTTTTATTTATTTTTTTGACAATTTTTAAATTGATTTTATTTAGTGCCAGAATCAATATATTTGCTTCATTTTAGTCTATATGGAGCAAGAAGGAAGTTACCGTTCTTGTTGTAGTCTGAGTAACATGACACCATCTCCGTTGGGTATCCGCCAACCAAACTTGTACAGAAGTTTGGGAGAATCAATTTAATGGACCATTGACTGCTACAAATAACAGTTTGTTCCCTCACGGCTCGGCTGTACAGAGCCCCCCCCACCCCCCACACACACACCACACACACACACTTTCTCTTTCAGTTTGCAGCATCCGCCGTCCAACTATGTATTGATAACACGGTGCTGATTTGTGAAAATTACCTAAATGGGTTATATTTCTATAACAAATGCAAAATGATGGTGGGGGCGGTGGGCAGATAATGTAAATGGGTGTAATGTTACACCGGGTAACACCGGTAACAACGACCACCGCAGCAAGCCTATCGGCCACTGTAGTGTGACCTTGGATTGCATTTCTTCAAACGTTGAAGATTTGTTGTACTTTTCCAACATTTTTTTCAACACCCCCTGCGGCTGTGGAACCAGCAGCCCAAACTCACGATGCACTGTCAAAATGAATGGGAGGACTTGCCTTTTTACGGCAATCCCTGATCTGGTGTGAATGCAGCCGTAGTGAGCGACTGCTCATTGAAGAAGTTAAGGATGTGTCACTATTCAGGGTTACCTGAGCAGATCACCTCCAGGCTGATGGAGCTTCGCTTGTCACTAGGTAGCTTTAAACACTCCCGTAGCATCAAATCAGACTGAACACAAGAATGGCGGATCCACCACACAGGCTTCTCTGAAGAACTGGTGATTTTTTTTTGCTGAAACAGCAGAACCACAGTCCAGCCGATAACACACTGCACGTGCAGATTTTGGGTCACTTTCAAAGACCCAGTCAAACACTGGTCTCCAGTCTCCATGTTGCTTCATCTCTACTGTACCATCACAGCGACTGGATCCTCCCACCAACCTGACATCATCAGGCTCTGAACAGAAACAGGAGAATAATACAGTAAATTAATAATGCTGCATTAATGAAATCAAACCTGAAGCTCCTCTCTTACCTGAGCAGGTGAGTCCAACAGCTTTATCACATAAAGAGGTGTTCCTGTCTGAGTCTGAGCTGTCACAGTCCAGGAGACCAGACTCTGTTCCTCCACACTGGAACTCTTTGGTCCACAATGGAGCCTCCAGGTCTCCATAGAGCGCCCCCTGGAGGACTGAAGGAGGCCCACAGCCAAGCTCCCTACAGACCACCTCAGCATCCTGCAGGTCAAAGTCATCTTCACACACCGATGACCACGACTGGTTAGTCTGGTTGGTCTGGTTAGACTTCACCTCCAGTCTGCCTGAACACAGACTAGTACCATTCACCAGCCTGACGGAGTCTGGAGAAGAAGAGGAGAGCGATAAAGAGGGAAACAGAAAAAACATGCAGAGTTTGAAGTGGAAGTACAGATACAGCCACCTCCCTCTTTGAAGGGGCCGATCCATGATGGGTCCCTGCTAGGACTTTGCTGGGTCCTTGGTCCACCACGATGACGCAGTGAACGCAGGACCGATTCGTAATACCCCTAAGAGATACTGTGTGGAAACCAGTTGTAATGGTTTATACACCAGACAGAAGTGATTATGGAAGTTAATGTTAAATGGACTTGCATTTAAATAGCACGTTTCTAGTCTTCTGACCACTCAAAGCGCTTTACACTGCATGTCACATTCACCCGTTCACACATACATTCATACACTGATGGCAGAGGCTGCTAAGGTGCCAACTTTGCCCATAAGGATCTAATCTAAGTAATCATTCATCTCATTCACACCTCGATGGCTATGCCTTCGGGAGCAATTTTTGGGGTTAAGTGTTGCCCAAGGACACATCGACATGTGACCGGGGCAGCTGGTGAGTGTAGTTTTTGTTGAGATTGCAGACTTGTTGGCTCATGTTTTGTTTGTCAGTGCATGTTTCTGAGCTCTGTTCCTTTTCCTGCAGTTGACGTATCCTTTCCCATTTTTTAAGCTTTGCTCCCTTACCCAATGACACCCATTTTGTCAACTGTAAAGACTAATTAATAGGAGAATGGGAATTAATAGGAGTAATTGTGTAGCTCAAACGGAGTACCCTATGTCATTGTGTCCCCCCCCAGCTTCACCCCACCCTCAGGTATGGCCATTTCGAACCAGTATAAGGTCCTTTAGATGTTGCCAAACAATACTGTACATTTCAGACATACCCCAGCCCGCAAACACAATACAAATATGTAAAGCAGCAAAGTAAAAAGACTGGGTTATGTTGCTAAACCAGGACACCTCACAAAATGTCTAATGTCTTTAATGAAACCCTCTGACAAAATCATCAATAACATAACCAAGTGTAAGGAGAAGAGTGGTGCTGGTTGTCAGAGGAATATCAGTATGGAAGGTTTGAAGTCATGAGCCCTCAGCAACAAACCCACTTATGAGCTTTCTTTGTATTAGTGTTTTTGTTTGGTGGCTACCAATGTTACCTGAGCAGACGATCTCCAAACTGGTGGAAATAGATGTGGGCCTTTTTGGTACACATTTCTTCAGTCTAGATACAGACGTAAGACAGGTAGGTGGGATTCTCCATGAAGGTAGATGTGTTGTTCCAACCACAGAGCCACAGTTCAGATGTTTACAAAGTATGTCTACTAACTTCAGGTCCCAGTCAGGGTCCTTCACATCTTTCCAAAATCCCTTGTTTTTCACCTGTAGCTGACCAGAACAGCGGCTGGATCCTCCCACCAACCGGATATCATCAATCTCTGAACACAGGTAAGACAGTAATTAGTAAAATTATCTCTTGTGTGATTCTTCATTTGTATATTTTTATTCTGCTAACCTTTTAAAATGTAATCTTCTTCTGTGTGGAGGCCTGGGGAGAATCCTAAAAATTAAAAACATCAATGCAAAGGGTGATGATGAGTTGTCCTGGTCTGGACAAGTCTGGCAGAAAGGTAGCAGCAGAAGCATCCCTTCACAGATTTCTACTGAGTTACAACGTACAAACGAGCCATCAGAACAGATCTAGTGCTCACAACACTCATGGTTCAAACGTCAATCTGACCCAACTAATTCAATGCAAAATACTGTAATTCTTGAATTGGGGGCCAAACGTTGTTTTGTTGGGCTTCCCTGCAAGACCCTATCAGGATCAGGTCAGGTTGTGTTGGGGCTCTGTGGACTTTGTTTCTCTACAGTTGGAGAATCCTTTAGAGAGGATTACTTCTTAATGTGACTCCTTCCATACTTTTATTTCTACTAGAACATGTTAACATACTTTCACTCACTCATGCTCACTCATCTTCAACCTCTTATCCGGGTCGGGTCGCGGGGGCAACAGCCCCAACAGGGGACCCCAAACTTCCCATTCCCGGGCCACATTAACCAGCTCCGACTGGGGGATCCCGAGGCGTTCCCAGGCCAGTGCGGAGATATAATCTCTCCACCTAGTCCTGGGTCTGCCCCGGGGCCTCCTTCTAGCTGGTCGTGCCTGGAACACCTCCCACCTTCTTACCAGATGCTCGAACCACCTCAACTGGCTCCTTTTAACTCAAAGGAGCAGCGTCTCTACTCCGAGTCCCTCATGGATGGCTGAGCTTCTCACCCGATCTCTAAGGGAGGCGCCAGCCACCCTCCTGAGAAAACCCTTTTTGGCTGCTTGTACCTGCAGTCTAGTTCTTTGGGTCCTGACCCAGCCCTCATGACCATAGATGAGAGCAGGAACTGACTGACTGGTAGATCGAGAGTTTCAGCTCTCTTGTCATGTGGTAAAGCCAATGCAGTACCATCCCCAGTGCTCTGATTCTCCGGCCAATCTCACGTTCCGTTGTCCCCTCACTCGCGAACAAAACCCTGAGGTACTTGAACTTCGCTTCGCCTTCGCTTGGGGTAAAGTAAGGAATGAGTTTACATACTTTAAAGTTCAAAAAACACAGTTTTTATCATACTGTGTGTGAATATACCTGTTTTCACCCTGAAACGGTCCATCTTAGCGCCGCTGTCTTCAAGCATCGCTGCACCCGGAAATTCTCAGCTACATGTTTAAAGGCACAGTTTATCAATATGGCTTTGTGCATTTCTCCGTGGAGTCAGTGTTTTGAAACTTTCCAAGTATTTATATAGCCCCTAGAGCTACTTTACAATCAATAAAGACATGGAAATCTCTCTTTCTACAAGATGGGGACATTAAAGGATTCAGATTTTCTAGGTCCCAGAACTAAAATGAGCCCCCAACATCTTTTGATGTATGTGGATATGAAACATAGAAAATTATGATATCATTCTAACTCATAAATACCCTACAATAACTGACAAAATGACCCCAAACTGCAAACTGTTCTCAGGTGAGATGAAGAGATTGTGCAGCAACATGCCAACCCCAGTGTTTCCCCTACATTCACTCAGAAGAGCACCTAGCCATTAAAGCTTAACGAGAAGATTTCACCTAGGACTACACAAATGCTAGGGCCAGCCCTGATTTTATAATTTAAAAAAATGTCAGTCGATTAAAATATTTGTGATTAATTGCTTGATTGTCCATGATTTATTGTGATTAATTGAAAGAAGTTGCTTATCGCAAATCACATATTTATGTTCAAATGTACTTTAAAAGGTCATTCATCAAATATTTAACACTCTTATCAACATGGGAGTGAACAAATATGCTGCTTTATGTAAATTTGTGTATACAGTTGCTCTAGCTTTAATACTGAGTCGCTACAACCTCCAGAACTTTGTGTTAATGTCTAAAATAAATTAGTGGTGTTCAAACAATTTAAACAACACTTTATTTTCACATTGACTTTGACAGCCTTGAAAATTATTTGTTAAGTTATTAAGCTAACTATTGTATAAATCAACTATTGGAAATAATTTTGTTAAATTAAATGAGAGGTCCACCTTTATTTATTTATTTTTAACCATTCATGGGATTTTTTTTTTTTTTCATTTTTATTCTGTAAATCTTTTAATCAGGAAGGAACTTTCAGCTGAAGTTTAACAAGTATTATATAAATTATTATTATTATAACTGTACTCGTTGCCTAGGTTACTGAATATGACACACTCAGAGACACCAGTACCAGCACACCCAGCAGCTGGATCAGAGACTACGTGAGTTTTCTGTTTGTTCTCTCCCCCACCCCATATAGAGGCACTACAGCACACAGCTTCTCTCAGCTCTCTGCCTCACTCGTTCAGAGTTTCAGACGTCCGTCATTAAACCAGAGTCCTACCTGAGCTCCAGAGCAGCAGAAACACAATCAGCCCTCTGTGATCCATGTCCTCTCCATGTGTCGGCCACTGTGTCTTCGTCTTCTGATGTCTCTCTATCAGACCAACAACCAGGTCCAGCCCTCTGAGAGATTAGCATCAACTGTTCCTGTAGTTTGGGCTGCTGCTTCCAACAGCCTGCAATACCTTATTTTAAATCTATAGATCTATTTGGTGAAATATATAAAATAAATTAAAACTTGCAGTATATATTAATATATAGTATATTAATATATGGGTTGCGTGGTGGTGCAGTGGTTAGCACTGTCGCCTCACAGCAAGAAAAGAAGATAAAGATTATTATTCCCCCCTTTGGGAATTTCAATTTTAATCTTTTTATTTTTTTTTTTTTTTTTATACATCAAACCCACAATACACACATTTTTATTAATTATTTGAGAGGTGGGGGAGTCTCCACACGCTCCCCCCCCAGCTCTTTGGGGGTTTTTTTCCTTTCTCTGGCGCGCCCCCGCTCTGCCCCTGAGGTAAACTCGCCCCTCCCCCCCCCCCCTTTCTCACTCTTTTTTTTTTTTTTTTTTCGTCTTTTACCCGTGACCCTCCCCTTCCCCAACCCACCCCCCTAAAACTTAACTTCTTCCCCCCCCAGAGGGTCACAGGGTTCGACTTTGGCCCTTCTGTGTGGAGTTTGCATGTTCCCCCCATGGGTTTTCTCCAGGTTCTCCGGTTTCCTCCCTCAGTCCAAAGACCAGCAGGTTGATTGCTGACTCTAAATGTCCCGTAGAGCAGACTTATTATTTCCTTGAGCCACTGACCATGCATGGAGGCCACAACACATTTGACCGAATTTCCCCACTGTGGGACTAATAAAGGAATATCTTATCTTATCTTATTTTATCTTACTGGTTGACCTTTCAAAACAAGCTCAAGCATCATGTGATCATTAAGCTGGGTATCAGCAACTTCTTTGATTTTCAGTAAGTGAAGAACGTCCGCCTCAGCAAGCCTCATTTTCAGAGTATGACTCAGACTGAAGTACCAGTTAGGATCATGCAGCTCTGCTCTTGTGGTCAGATGGTGTAGTTTTCTCTCCATCTTTTAATCAGCTCATCAGGCTTCGTGTGGTTTCTCTCTTAGCCTCAGTATCAGTGGACTTGCTAACAGGAAGCTGTCAGTGATGATTATATACAAACAACAGTAAAGTCAGGTACTGCAGTAACATTTACTTAATGAAACTGGGATATATTTCAGCAAAAGTGTGATGTGTTTCTACCATTTGGGAAGCCTGACGGGGAAAATATTCAAGCTATAACTTAAATCCAATCCAAGGGTGCATTTTAAAACCAATTCCAGCATTTCAGTGGCTGCGTTTAAAAGACTATATTTGAAATAAAGTCTACAATTTAAAATCTACTCTCTAGTTTAACCTTGACGCATTTTCAAATGCAAATCACCAAACACATTATTAGCCAACTGGATCAGATTGTGAGCTATCGTGTCTCTATGTCTTTAATTTCTAGATTTTTTAAATCTTCATCTATAATTTTCATCTTCAGTTGGAGGTCCGTGTGTTTTGTCCTGTCAGATTAAACCTGAACAAATATATTTATAATGTATATATATGTAGTCTTATACACAGTCCGGTTCCACCGCTTTATCATTCATTAAGGAAATCAGTCTAGTAAACAAAGAGTTAATGGACACTGAATAAATGTTTATGTTGTTGACACTTTCTCCAGCTTTAAAGATAAATGTGTCAGCATATACACACATTAATATCTCTAGGTTGACTGGGTTAAAATGGAGGCTCTGCCTTTTATTCACCTGTTGCCATGGTCTCACTCCTGACAGACAAGGGGACAGACTCTGACTACAAGAGCAAAACTAAAGACTGAATTCAGAAAAATACTGCTGTGATTTGACTGTGAGAGCTGAGCCGTCCATCCTGATGATCCTACTCTGTCCCCTGGGCTCCTGCCTCTTCACCCAGCAAGTCACCAGCACCACCAAGGTAATCCAGCTCCATGTTGTCTTCTCGTCTTGGTTTCTGTCCTCTGGTGGCCTAGAGAGACATGATGGAAAACGTCTTAAAGTCACAGACTACCTGCTCCTGTCTAAATACATATAGGACTCAACTGTACCCTCCAGTCCTGTAGGAGGCATGCTTGTTTCAGTTCAACATATCCTATTATTATTATTATTATATCTATGCTTTGGCAGTTAACAAACAACAGAGTAATTAGATACTCGCCACTCTGCTGCCGTCAGTTTCTCTTTTTAACAGAAATGATGTTTTTATTCACTTCCACTCACCACTAGTTTTAGGTTTTATTGTTTGTTTGTTTCTCTATAGCTGTTACGCCATCATCAGTGGAAAAAAAAGCATTTTCTGCAGATGTTTCAAATTAAAAGGCAACCACGAAAGAGAGGGATGAGCCACTGGAAGGCTTTTAATGTGAAAGTGTAGGAAGTGTTGAATTTTATACGCAGCATTTAGCTTTTGTTTTCCCCGCAGTACCAAACACAGACCATGCTGTGATCCCAAAGTACACTAAACACTGAATGTTGGATATTACTACAGTCCTAACACTGATGTGTAAAGTACCTTGTAGTAGTAAAACAGGGCAGTACGGGACACCACAAGCAGCACCAGGAGGACAACCAGTCTGATGATCAGATGTGTTACCGAGGCTGGAACAGATTCATAATCATTATTACATCAGTTCATACAGGAACAAGTGTGCAGCATTTTCCCCTAAAGCTGAAGTTGCTTCATTAAAATTATTTTCAGCTTTTACATCCTTTTTTTTTTTAAATGTCTAATTGTTACTTTCAACTGAGAGGACACATATCCACAAATCACAAATCCTCATTGTCTCTGTTGTTGTATTCTGACTTATTATTGCAGTATTTGCAGCGTGGCAATCACACCCCGTGCAGACTTCCTCTCAGCACCTGGAGGGGCGTGTCAGTGTTTGATTGACAGCAGCTGATAGGCTGAGCTCCGGCAGGAGAACCAGAGAAACACATCAACTTATGTTGTAGCTCACAAGCCAGTAAGAGTAAAAGACGACACAGCATCTAAAGTGACCCAGGAGATATTTGCAGGTATGTTTAATGTGCTGCAGCTGAGCAGCTGATTAGCCTGCAAACTAGTGAAAGCAGTGCACTTTTCCCCCGTGGATGTTTGTTTGGTGGCTCGTTCAACAAGCTGAGGTGCAGGACAAGATGTGGGTTCATGTTTGTAAGTTGGATCAGAAGCAGACTTTAGCAGGAAAGCTAATGTGGTTGTTGTTGTGAGTCTGAGGCTTTTGTGTTGTTTAGCAGTCTGCTGTCTGGCTCAGTGTGACCACCTGCTATGTCTCCCACCGTCTCCAATGATGAAAGGTTGATTATAGTCAATATGGTCTATTTGATTGGCTGCATGGAAACAAGTTCTCTATCAATGCAGGACAACTAGCAGTGCAACCACTTAATACTAAACTAGGGGGCGGAAGTGTTGTACAACAACATGAGGACATTGCTGTCTCATACATGTGAACAGTCGGCACCTTGTGATGTTTTATGTTATTGTGAGTACTGTCAAGCCTGTAAATGGTGAACGGTCTTCCATTTATACAGCATGTTTCTAGTCTTCAGACCACTCAGAGAACTTTACACTACATGTCAGCATTCACCCATTCACACACTGATGGCAGAGGCTGCCGCACAAGATGCCAACCTGCCCGTCACAATCTAATCTAAACACTCATTGTGACTGGAGGATCCCGGATCCTGGATCCTGAAGGGCAACCCGTTCTACCTCTGAGCCACAGACACCCCAACGGTTTGTCAGTGTCACCTTTCCCTGTTTGACTCAGATTCTCTATGAAGTTACCTGAGACAGTGAGATAGAGCGGCCGGCTCTCAGATGAGAAGTTGGAGGAGAAAACATAGAGGTGATAAACACAGCGGTACTGCCCTCGGTGGGTGGAGCCTGCTGCAGAGAACAGGAAGTGGGCAGAGTGATTGACAGCTGGCAGGGTGTAGTCCTGTGATGTAGCTGAGGTGGTCAGAATAAGCTGGAAGGATCCTCCTGGGTACTGTGACAGGATGGAGCAGCTGATGGTGAAGCTGGAGCCCATGAGCACCTGAAGCCCCTGCTGCGTGGCCTCAGAAACCCCGTCAATGTGGGTCGCGAAGGAGATGTTTGGCTGAGCCAGAAAATCTGTTAACACAGTGGAAGATGAAACATGAATCATCTTTATTTGTTTTGTCAAAGTGATGAAACCTGAGCACAGAACAATGACAGGATTAGTTTATTAGCAGGAGCCGTGGGAAATGGAGGACTCTTGGCTTCATATTTAATATGGAGAACTTAGAGTAACTGCTCATTGGAAACGTAAAGCATAAGGATAGGTTACCTGAGCAGATCACCTCCACAGTGGTGGAGCTTTCCTTGTCACTAGGTAGCTCTAAACACTCCCGTAGCATCAGGTCAGACTGAACACAAGAATGATGGATCCACCACATCGGCATTTCAGAAGTGTCCCTCTGTTTTTCTGAAACAGCAGAACCACAGTCCAGCCGATTACACACTGCAGGTGCTATCCTCTGGTCCCTTTCAAAGTCCCAGTCAAACACTGGTCTCCACTCTCCATGTTGCTTCATCTCTAGTGTACCATCACAGCGACTGGATCCTCCCACCAACCTGACATCATCAGGCTCTGAACAGAGACAGGAGAATAATACAGTAAATTAATAATGTTGCATTAATGAAATCAAACCTGAAGCTCCTCTCTTACCTGAGCAGGTGAGTCCAACAGCTTTGCCAGGTGAGCAGGTGTTCCTGTCTGAGTCTGAGCTGTCACAGTCCAGGAGAGCAGACTCGGTGCCTCCACACTGGAACTCTTTGGTCCACAATGGAGCCTCCAGGTCTCCATAGAGCGCCCCCTGGAGGACTGAAGGAGGCCCACAGCCAAGCTCCCTACAGACCACCTCAGCATCCTGCAGGTCAAAGTCATCTTCACAGACCGAGGACCACGACTGGTTAGTCTGGTTGGTCTGGTTAGACCTCACCTCCAGTCTGCCTGAACACAGACTAGTACCATTCACCAGCCTGACGGAGTCTGGAGAGGAAGAGAGAAAACGAGTGAGAAAGAAAGACAGAAAAATATGCAGACAGAGTTTGCATTTTTTAGGTGCAGTGGCCGTTCAAACTATGAGGTTTAGAACGGGCCGAATGCTTGGCCAGTGATGTTGCTGCTTGCAGCGCTCTCGGACCTCTCATACAAACTTCACAGTTGACTCTGAGCTTCTTTGAGTCCTAAGAAAACACCTCCCATGACATAGTTGCATCACATACTCAAGTTGTTGCTGCTCAGAAACACTAGTGAAATACACTGTGGTTCACAGGAAAAAACACCAGGGGCAGACTTGAGCCTCTAACAGCTATAGATTTATTATGACGTTTCCATATGAAAAATATTGACTTGTGTTACTATTCTAACTCATTGTAACCCCAAAATTTCTTACAAAAGGCCCCAAAGCACTGAGAATATATGCAACTCAACGGTAGCAGTTTCTGTTTGTACAGTACTGTATGTTCACCTATATGAACTAAAGCCAACACCAAACTGTCATCAGTGTTCGCTTGGCAAGAAGAGGACCTGACTGGGTCCTTGTAGCAAATGTGGTCAACAAGCCGAGGATTCAGGTGGGCCTGCATCCCTTCTCAGTATATGTTGAGGATTGTTGGCATGGACTATATAAGAAGTACTGACAACTGCTGGCCAATAGGAAGAATGTAAGTTTAAGGTACTTCACTTGTCTGAACTGGTCTGTTTGTTAGTAGCTGGTGTTTATCCATAAGGCTTTGGTCAGTTTAAGGTAAACTTCATCCCTGCCTGAAAAAAACACAGCTTCCTTCATTTGAATGAGTCCAGTCTGGTGAAGCAGCCAGCGTACCAACACAGAGGCCGTCAGCAGAAAAACTGCAGAGTCAAATCAAACATGAACAAAGACTCATACTGCTGCATATACCTGTAACTTCACCACTAAATTTCTGCTGGGCACCTTGTGATCATCACAAAACTTCTTAGACTGGATCTCATGTCTCATCAGTGCCTGAAGCTCCACACCCACCTACCCAGTTCCCTTCATTGTTTAAAACCGGACTGTTTCCATGTTGGTTAAAGCCTCAGCTCTCAACAACTAATCATCTCATCAGTACTGCCGTGACAACATCTGCTTGGAAGTAAAGGATTGAGCATTTTTCTCTTTTCTCAAAGTGGCAGCTATTTCTTTACTAGTCTAATGACCAGACAGGGAAGTGATTTTAAGGTTTGCTGTTAAAGTGATTTCCATGTATAGTCTTACCTGAGCAGGTGACCTTCAGACTGAAGTAACTGTAAAAACCAGGTTGTATTGATGCACACTCCCTGATTGTAGACTCAGACTGACCACAGGAAGATACGATGTTCCATGCATGTGAGGGGTAAAAATCATCGCTTCCTGTTGAAAGAACAGAACCACAGTCCAGCTGTCGGCAGACTACAGCTGCAGACATCAGGTTCCAGTTATCGTAGTCGTCAGTCGCTGTTCTCCAGTCTCCCTTGTGTTTCATCTCAAGTCCACCGACACAGCGACTGGCTCCTCCAACCAACCGGACCTCATCGGGCTCTGAACAGATACAGGAGAGTAATTAGTAAAAGAAGTAAAGTCACTTCCATTATAATAGAGATTCTACCTGAGCAGGTGAGTCCAACAGCTTTGCCAGGTGAGCAGGTGTTCCTGTCTGAGTCTGAGCTGTCACAGTCCAGGAGAGCAGACTCGGTGCCTCCACACTGGAACTCTTTGGTCCACAATGGAGCCTCCAGGTCTCCATAGAGCGCCCCCTGGAGGACTGAAGGAGGCCCACAGCCAAGCTCCCTACAGACCACCTCAGCATCCTGCAGGTCAAAGTCATCTTCACACACCGAGGACCACGACTGGTTAGTCTTCACCTCCAGTCTGCCTGAACACAGACTGGTACCATTCACCAGCCTGACGGAGTCTGGAGAGAGGATAGAGATATTTAATGGATAGTTAAAACTTGAACTCTCTGATTCAGATCGTTGACCCTCTCAGTCTCTACAACCAGCCAGTGAACAGCAACAGAAAATCTCAGTCCAGACTTTTCTGCTGTGTTCTCTGTTGTTGGCTGAATAAGATATCACTCCTGCCTTGCTGCATGCACCTACAACAAAGTGACATCTGTGCCAGGTGGAAAGTGAAACTGGGAACTTATTCTTGATGACTTCTCCTTGATCTACTGAGGCTTGGATGACACCTTGTTGGTACGTTGCTTTGGACAAAAACATCAGTGAAATGTAAATGCAGGTGAAAAGACTGTAGACATTACAGTTATAGCTGATGTATCTGCTGATGTTACCTGAGCACTTGATCTCCAGGTTATGATGAGAAATGTACCAGGCTGTAGATATACACTCCCTAACTGCAGACTTGGACTGAAGACAAGTTGATCTAATCCACCATATATCTTGGTAAAAGTTAACCTTTCTCCATCCTGTTGAAACAGCTGAGCCACAGTCCAGTTTTCTACACAATTCATCTGCTGTGTTGATATTCCATTTAGATGTTTCACTATACACTTTTCTCCACCTTCCTTGTTGTTTCATCTCCAGTTGACCAGCACAGCGACTGGATCCTCCCTTCAGCCGGATATTATGGAGCTCTGAGCAGACAGGAGTAATTGGTGAAAACAGATGAAGTCACATTTATTTAAGTAGAAACTCAAATCAAATCAAAGCTTAAGCTCCTCTTCTACCTGAGCAGGTGAGTCCAACAGCTTTATCACATAAAGAGGGGTTCCTGTCTGAGTCTGAGCTGTCACAGTCCAGGAGAGCAGACTCGGTCCCTCCACACTGGAACTCTTTGGTCCACAATGGAGCCTCCAGGTCTCCATAGAGCGCCCCCTGGAGGACTGAAGGAGGCCCACAGCCAAGCTCCCTACAGACCACCTCAGCATCCTGCAGGTCAAAGTCATCTTCACACACCGAGGACCACGACTGGTTAGACTGGTTAGTCTGGTTAGTCTGGTTAGACCTCACCTCCAGTCTGCCTGAACACAGACTAGTACCATTCACCAGCCTGACGGAGTCTGGAGAGGAAGAGAGAAAACGAGTGAGAAAGAAAGACAGAAAAACGTGCAGATAGAGAGTTTGCATTTGAAGTATAATTGCAGTGGCCGTTCAAACTATGAGGTTTAGAACAGGCTGAATGTTTGGCCAGTGATGTTGCTGCTTGCAGCGTTCGCGGACCTCTCATACAAACTTCACACTTGAGTCTGAGCTTCTCTGAGTCCTAAGAAAACACTTCAACCACCAGGTGGATAGAAAAGAGAAAGAGGGCAAGACCTTCTCTCTTGAGCTCTCTTCAGTCTCTTTATGCCTCCACTTCTGCCTTTTTTTTGTGTGCACAACCAAGCACAACACTAGCAATGCCATCGAGGACTGAGAGACTGTCCAAAAGTGTCATCTTGTCCCACCCAGCTCCATTAGTGGAGGAGGAACAGTCCTACTGGTGGCGGCTGTCGGATGAATATCAGTATGGAAGGTCTGAAACACCGAGCCTTCAGAAACAAGCCCACTTATGAGCTTTCTTTGTATTTGTGTTTTTGTGTTGTAGCTGCTGATGTTGTTACCTGAGCAGATGATCGCCAAAGTTGTGGGAATCACTGTGGACCTTTTTGTTAAACATTTCTTCAGTCTAGATTCAGAGTTAAGACAGGAACGTGGCATAAACCATGAAGGTTTACGTGACGATGAGGAAGTCCCAACCACAGAACCACAGTCCAGATGTTTACAAACTACATCTGCTAACTTCAGGGTCCAGGCACGGTCATCAACATATGTCCAACCTGCCTGGCGTTTCACCTGTAGCCCACCAGAACAGCGGCTGGATCCTCCCACCAGCCGGATATCATCAATCTCTGAACACAGGCAAGACAGTAATTAGTGAAATTATCTCTTCTGTGATTCTTCATTTGTATAATTTCTCTGTTTACCTCTGAAAATATCATCATCGTCTGTGTGGAGGCCTGGGGAGGATCCTGAAAATTAAAAACATCAATGCATATTTATATATATTGATATACACGCATGTATAGGGTCAAAATAAAATAAATACTCAACTCAACATACTCAACATACTCATACTTAAAATGAAATAGTACTAATACTGTGACAGATAGTGAAATGTGTTGTTTTTACCAACAGTAATGGATCGTTATATGATTGTTTTGGGCTTTTTGGACATTTTGGCCATCTTTTATTTCTAGCTGTAGCCACCAGGGGGCGATACCAAACTACTGCTTGTGTGTCTGTGTTTCTACCAAAGTTCTGGGTACAGAAATACTGTCGGTACTGAAATACTAACCCTAACCCCACAGTGACATTGTGAGTGGCGCTCAGTTATGATGAAGGTCGTGGGAAGCTGAGTGTTAGTAAAAGCAATGTGTAACCAAGCTATAACTGGTCCATACAGAGACGTGGCCATGGCTGAGAGATCAGTGAAGTCCAGATTTTTTCTGTTAATGGAGCTGATTTACTGCGTTAACAGACAGGAAAAATGACACCACCTCACCATCGGTGAACTGAAGCTAGACTGAACAGAATGCAGTGTGAGAGGAACCATTATACATGTAATAATATGATGGTTCCTCTCACCTACAATATTTAATTTCACCATCACACATTACTTCTAGAGCCACTTAGAGCCACACCATAAACATTCAGATCAGCAGTGGTATTTGTACCAGTGAGTGTGCGCTCTTAATGATTATGCCTGTAATAATCATTTTTTGACAGGAGCAGGCCCATGGTCTCATAGTCTCAGCCAGACTACATCAACAAGTAATCATTAAATACGTTCAGTGCGTCGGCAGGTATCGGCCATCACTGTTAGATTCTGACTTTCTACAGTGAATAAAAGATACGAGGAGATACTGGGTTTGGGATCCTCCTCCCCCAAGAACAAATGAAGGTTTTTGACCTAAAACGATGCAATTTAACATCTTTTTTGAGCATCATGATAACAGCCAGAAAACTTAAAGATAAAACTTGTTGTAGTTAAATTATTAATTTATTAATTTACACGTTTCACGGCCTCCGTCTGAACATTTAATTCTTCTGGAAATATTTTCCCTGTAAAATCATATTCTGCAAATCAAAAGAGCAGATTCAGAAAATGTTTAAATAATGTTTCATTAATTATATTTTTTCACAAATTTTGACAAGTATGACAAACCTTTTTTTTTCTACTTACAAAAGTAAGCGTATTGATAAATTACAGCACCCTCATTCACAGCCACCTCCCCAACGCTGTGCTGTACGTTGGCTCATCCATATTTATCATTTAAGCCCCAGTGTTCCTGTAATATCACATAATATCCATACAGGGACTGAGAATATACTGTAAGTGGAAGTGTTTATTGATTTTATAGTGAATTTAACAGTCTACTTTACACCCTCTTATATAATATGGTATAATAATAATAAGAATAATTTTCAGATATTAATTTCATTAATTGATGTTTCTGTCATCTGTGCTGTATTTATATCTTATGCTTTAACAAATCTTTATCTTAGTTTTAATTGGTCGTATCATATAGTAGCAGACACTCTGCTCTGATTGTTGATCTGATTATAACACAGTATGTTTCTCCTTTTTAATATTAATCCTCTAGGGTCTGTCGGTCTGTGCATCCTGTCCAGAGGTTCTTCAGAGTCTGACACCAGTACCAGCACACCCAGCAGCTGGATCAGAGACTACGTGAGTTTTTGCTGTTTGGTCTCTGCCTCCAGCCCAGTATAGAGGCATCCTGAAAGCACACAGCTTCTCTCAGCTCTCTGCCTCACTCGTTCAGAGTTTCAGACGTCCGTCATTAAACCAGAGTCCTACCTGAGCTCCAGAGCAGCAGAAACACAATCAGCCCTCTGTGATCCATGTCCTCTCCATGTGTCGGCTGCTGTGTCTCCGTCTTCTGATGTCTCTGTCTCTCTATCAGACCAACAACCAGGTCCAGCCCTCTGAGAGATTAGCATCAACTGTTCCTGTAGTTTGGGCTGCTGCTTCCCACAGCCTGCAATACCTTATTTTAAATCTATAGATCTATTTGGTGAAATATATGAATTAAATTAAAACTTGCAGTATATATTAATATATAGTATATTAATATATGGGTTGCGCGGTGGTGCAGTGGTTAGCACTGTCGCCTCACAGCAGGAGGGTCACAGGTTCGACTTTGGCCCTTCTGTGTGGAGTTTGCATGTTCCCCCCATGGGTTTTCTCCAGGTTCTCCGGTTTCCTCCCTCAGTCCAAAGACCAGCAGGTTGATTGCTGACTCTAAATGTCCCGTAGAGCAGACTTATTATTTCCTTGAGCCACAGACCATGCATGGAGGCCACAACACATTTGACCGAATTTCCCCACTGTGGGACTAATAAAGGAATATCTTATCTTATCTTATCTTATCTTGCTGGTTGACCTTTCAAAACAAGCTCAAGCATCATGTGATCATTAAGCTGGGTATCAGCAACTTCTTTGATTTTCAGTAAGTGAAGAACATCCGCCTCAGCAAGCCTCATTTTCAGAGTATGACTCAGACTGAATTTACCAGTTAGGATCATGCAGCTCTGCTCTTGTGGTCAGATGGTGTAGTTTTCTCTCCATCTTTTAATCAGCTCATCAGTCTTCGTGTGGTTTCTCTCTTAGCCTCAGTATCAGTGGACTTGCTAACAGGAAGCTGTCAGTGATGATTATATACAAACAACAGTAAAGTCAGGTACTGCAGTAACATTTACTTAATGAAACTGGGATATATTTCAGCAAAAGTGTGATGTGTTTCTACCATTTGGGAAGCCTGACGGGGAAAATATTCAAGCTATAACTTAAATCCAATCCAAGGGTGCATTTTAAAACCAATTCCAACATTTCAGTGGCTGCGTTTAATAGACTATATTTGAAATAAAGTCTACAATTTAAAATCTACTCTCTAGTTTAACCTTGATGCATTTTCAAATGCAAATCACCAAACACATTATTAGCCAACTGGATCAGATTGTGAGCTATCGTGTCTCTATGTCTTTAATTTCTAGATTTTTTAAATCTTCATCTATAATTTTCATCTTCAGTTGGAGGTCCGTGTGTTTTGTCCTGTCAGATTAAACCTGAACAAATATATTTATAATGTATATATATGTAGTCTAATACACAGTCCGGTTCCACCGCTTTATCATTCATTAAGGAAATCAGTCTAGTAAACAAAGAGTTAATGGACACTGAATAAATATTTATGTTGTTGACACTTTCTCCAGCTCTGACTTTTTTTTAAAGATAAATGTGTCAGCATATACACACATTAATATCTCTGAGTTGACTGGGTTAAAATGGAGGCTCTGCCTTTTATTCACCTGTTGCCATGGTGAATGATACCATCAGGGCTCCACTGATGATGGCATTTTATTTTTAACCTCTTCAGAGTTGATTGAACTGACTCTGATCAGCTGTTCTAGACCTGAAAGCTCTGAGCGCCCCCCCTCAGGATTAGTCACCTCAGAGGTCGGGGTTAGGCTCAGAGTTAAACCTGCTTTCTGAAACTGCTGTTTATACCGCGAACCACAGTGTAATTCACCCTAATCTATGACCGTCACGTGTCGCGACTTGGGTGTGTGATGCAGCGATGTCAAGGCAGGTGTGCTGCTCACGACCAAAGGAAGCCTGAGAGTGTTGAGTGTGAAGTTGTTTGTGTGAACGGTTGTCGAGAAAGCTGCAAGCAGCAACACCGCAGGCCAAAGAGCTGTGAACAGGCGTGTTTTCAACCGCCGCTGCTCTAGTTTTGTCTGCTGGATGTCTCAGTAGGTAAAACACTTCCTCCACGTATAAGGTGATAATCTGTCAGATGTCGTGTTTGCAGCTCGTTCCTCTGGCTTCATCGTCGGTCCTGTTGTTACACTGTTGGTCTGTTTGTTTGAGTCTGAAGCAAACTTTCTTTCATTCATGTTTCCGGCTCTTCCAGTCATCGCCCTGCCAGCAATCAGTGATTTTCTCATCAGCAGACCGCTCAGTCGATGCAAGATTTATTAATTATGATGCATTTTAAACAGCTCAGAAACATTAACAACACATTATGTCTGTAATTTGGTTTCAGTGGCTTAGAAGCCATCACTGACTCCTAACTGTTCACACATTAAGTTGATTATTTTAGCCCTTAAATTCTTCATACATTTCTCTGAAAACTAATATTAAAATTATGTCTGACAGTCATTTTAAGCAAAACACACAGACAACAGTTATGGAGGACGGGAACCTGCCAAAGTCAGAAATAAATAAATAAACTTGATACATAAATAAACAGATTAAATGTAACAAAATAATATTAAAAAAATAAATGTCACCATTTATTAATTGATCAAATGTGACATAAATTGATATTTCTGTTTTAATTTGCTTTTCTTTATTTATCTTTGTATTAATTCCCTTAGATATTTACTCCTCTGTTTAATCTGTATTCAATTTGAAATGTACTTAATTATTTTGCATTATTTATTTATTTATGTCCTCATTTCTTTTTGCTCATAATGGGAAGCTCCAGGCTGATACTGGCGGGAAACGTGTCACGCCTCTGAAATAATGTGAAATGTGTAAAGAAAAGAAGAGAGAAATAAATGAGTTTGGGAGAATAAATAATAGGTGAAATGCAAAGGGGAAAAATGTAATTACTTAATAAAAAAGTAAATGCAAAGATTAAAAAAATCTAAAAATAAATACATAAATAAATAAAAGGAAAATTAAACGAGAGTACATAAATAAGGTAATTAATACAAATCTAAATTAATAAAGAATTACATTAAAAGAGAAATGTCAATTTATGTTACATTTTATCAATTGATTATTAGCTACATTTATTTTTAAATATTGTTTGTGCTACTTTTAATGACATTTATTCATTTGTCAAATAATTTATTAATTATCTATTTTGATTTTGGCAGGTTCAGTCCTCCATACAAAGACAGTAGAAGTTCCCTCTTTACCCTCGTCCTCGTCACTTAACTGTTGTATTCATTACTCTTATAGAGGATGAAGAACACAGTTTTTCTTTGCCTGGCTCTGCAGATTATATGATGCTGCAACAGATCACTCAGCAGATTATATATACAGTATATGTACTAAAACAAGATGTCTCATTGTCCTCATCAACTACAGTCCACTACAGTTCATGTAGAAGTGTTTTCTCAGAAACACCTAGAGGGAATTTCTCCAGTTGGACTCAGGGATGTACTGATTAGTATGTGGTGGTCAAAGGTCACTGTTAATTCACAAAACATGTTTTTTCCTATAACTCAAGAATTCATATGCTAAATCTGACAATTACACACAAAAGTCTAACAGGATAAAATGATGAAGTGATGACATGTTGGACAGATACGGATGAATACTGACACTACACCCAACCTGGAGGCAGTTCTTCTGGCTTTTTATTGCTCCGAGGGAACCACCGAATGAGTGCCAGCTTTAACTTAACATAAACCATGACCTGTATGCTACCCAATAGTTAATAGTATGGTTTGGCTTAATGAAAACAATTTATCTGAAATCTCAAGTACCGCATTCATTTACCTCTTGCTGTTTTCTGTTCAGGTCTTGGTACCTATGATTGGTAAAGTCATATAACTCCAAATATCCAGCAGAAGTCACTAAAATGAGAAAAAAATGATATTGATGTTTGGTGCTTTTGAAGAATATAGTAAGAAAAGCACAAATGTATAATGATATTCTTTTGTTTACATTTTTTTGTATTTCATTATTTTAAGTCTGCTGGATGTTCGTCTCACTCCTGACAGACAAGGGGACAGACTCTGACTACAAGAGCAAAACTAAAGACTGAATTCAGAAAAATACTGCTGTGATTTGACTGTGAGAGCTGAGCCGTCCATCCTGATGATCCTACTCTGTCCCCTGGGCTCCTGCCTCTTCACCCAGCAAGTCACCAGCACCACCAAGGTAATCCAGCTCCATGTTGTCTTCTCGTCTTGGTTTTCTGTCCTCTGGTGGCCTAGAGAGACATGACGGAAAACGTCTTAAAGTCACAGACTACCTGCTCCTGTCTAAATACATATAGGACTCAACTGTACCCTCCAGTCCTGTAGGAGGCATGCTTGTTTCAGTTCAACATATCCTATTATTATTATTATTATATCTATGCTTTGGCAGTTAACAAAGAGTAATTAGATACTCGCCACTCTGCTGCCGTCAGTTTCTCTTTTTAACAGAAATGATGTTTTTATTCACTTCCACTCACCACTAGTTTTAGGTTTTATTGTTTGTTTGTTTCTCTATAGCTGTTACGCCATCATCAGTGGAAAAAAAGCATTTTCTGCAGATGTTTCAAATTAAAAGGCAATCACGAAAGAGAGGGATGAGCCACTGGAAGGCTTTTAATGTGAAAGTGTAGGAAGTGTTGAATTTTATACGTAGCATTTAGCTTTTGTTTTCCCCGCAGTACCAAACGCAGACCATGCTGTGATCCCAAAGTACACTAAACACTGAATGTTGGATATTACTACAGTCCTAACACTGATGTGTAAAGTACCTTGTAGTAGTAAAACAGGGCAGTACTGGACACCACAAGCAGCACCAGGAGGACAACCAGTCTGATGATCAGATGTGTTACCGAGGCTGGAACAGATTCATAATCATTATTACATCAGTTCATACAGGAACAAGTGTGCAGCATTTTCCCCTAAAGCTGAAGTTGCTTCATTAAAATTATTTTCAGCTTTTCCATCCTTTTTTTTTTTTTAAAGGTCTAATTGTTACTTTCAACTGAGAGGACACATATCCACAAATCACAAATCCTCATTGTCTCTGTTGTTGTATTCTGACTTATTATTGCAGTATTTGCAGCGTGGCAATCACACCCCGTGCAGACTTCCTCTCAGCACCTGGAGGGGCGTGTCAGTGTTTGATTGACAGCAGCTGATAGGCTGAGCTCCGGCAGGAGAACCAGAGAAACACATCAACTTATGTTGTAGCTCACAAGCCAGTAAGAGTAAAAGACGACACAGCATCTAAAGTGACCCAGGAGATATTTGCAGGTATGTTTAATGTGCTGCAGCTGATTAGCCTGCAAACTAGTGAAAGCAGTGCACTTTTCCCCCGTGGATGTTTGTTTGGTGGCTCGTTCAACAAGCTGAGGTGCAGGACAAGATGTGGGTTCATGTTTGTAAGTTGGATCAGAAGCAGACTTTAGCAGGAAAGCTAATGTGGTTGTTGTTGTGAGTCTGAGGCTTTTGTGTTGTGTAGCAGTCTGCTGTCTGGCTCAGTGTGACCGCCTGCTATGTCTCCCACCGTCTCCAATGATGAAAGGTTGATTATAGTCAATATGGTCTATTTGATTGGCTGCATGGAAACAAGTTCTCTATCAATGTAGGACAACTAGCAGTGCAACCACTTAATACTAAACTAGGGGGCGGAAGTGTTGTACACCAACATGAGGACATTGCTGTCTCATACATGTGAACAGTCGGCACCTTGTGATGTTTTATGTTATTGTGAGTACTGTCAAGCCTGTAAATGGTGAACGGTCTTCCATTTATACAGCATGTTTCTAGTCTTCAGACCACTCAGAGAACTTTACACTACATGTCAGCATTCACCCATTCACACACTGATGGCAGAGGCTGCCGCACAAGGTGCCAACCTGCCCGTCACGATCTAATCTAAACACTCATTGTGACTGGAGGATCCCGGATCCTGGATCCTGAAGGGCAACCCGTTCTACCTCTGAGCCACAGACACCCCAACGGTTTGTCAGTGTCACCTTTCCCTGTTTGACTCAGATTCTCTATGAAGTTACCTGAGACAGTGAGATAGAGCGGCCGGCTCTCAGATGAGAAGTTGGAGGAGAAAACATAGAGGTGATAAACACAGCGGTACTGCCCTCGGTGGGTGGAGCCTGCTGCAGAGAACAGGAAGTGGGCAGAGTGATTGACAGCTGGCAGGGTGTAGTCCTGTGATGTAGCTGAGGTGGTCAGAATAAGCTGGAAGGATCCTCCTGGGTACTGTGACAGGATGGAGCAGCTGATGGTGAAGCTGGAGCCCATGAGCACCTGAAGCCCCTGCTGCGTGGCCTCAGAAACCCCGTCAATGTGGGTAGTGAAGGAGATGTTTGGCTGAGCCAGAAAATCTGTTAACACAGTGGAAGATGAAACATGAATCATCTTTATTTGTTTTGTCAAAGTGATGAAACCTGAGCACAGAACAATGACAGGATTAGTTTATTAGCAGGAGCCGTGGGAAATGGAGGACTCTTGGATTCATATTTAATATGGAGAACTTAGAGTAACTGCTCATTGGAAACGTAAAGGATAAGGATAGGTTACCTGAGCAGATCACCTCCACAGTGGTGGAGCTTTCCTTGTCACTAGGTAGCTCTAAACACTCCCGTAGCATCAGGTCAGACTGAACACAAGAATGATGGATCCACCACATCGGCATTTCAGAAGTGTCCCTCTGTTTTTCTGAAACAGCAGAACCACAGTCCAGCTGATTACACACTGCAGGTGCTATCCTCTGGTCCCTTTCAAAGACCCAGTCAAACACTGGTCTCCACTCTCCATGTTGCTTCATCTCTACTGTACCATCACAGCGACTGGATCCTCCCACCAACCTGACATCATCAGGCTCTGAACAGAAACAGGAGAATAATACAGTAAATATAGTCATTTGCATTAATGAAATCAAACCTGAAGCTCCGCTATTACCTGAGCAGGTGAGTCCAACAGCTTTATCACATAAAGAGGTGTTCCTGTCTGAGTCTGAGCTGTCACAGTCCAAGAGACCAGACTCTGTGCCTCCACACTGGAACTCTTTGGTCCACAATTGAGCCTCCAGGTCTCCATAGAGCGCCCCCTGGAGGACTGAAGGAGGCCCACAGCCAAGCTCCCTACAGACCACCTCAGCATCCTGCAGGTCAAAGTCATCTTCACAGACCGAGGACCACGATTGGTTAGTCTGGTTGGTCTGGTTAGACTTCACCTCCAGTCTGCCTGAACACAGACTAGTACCATTCACCAGCCTGACGGAGTCTGGAGAGGAAGAGAGAAAACGAGTGAGAAAGAAAGACAGAAAAATATGCAGACAGAGTTTGCATTTTTTAGGTGCAGTGGCCGTTCAAACTCTGAGGTTTAGAACGGGCCGAATGCTTGGCCAGTGATGTTGCTGCTTGCAGCGCTCTCGGACCTCTCATACAAACTTCACAGTCGACTCTGAGCTTCTTTGAGTCCTAAAAAAACACCTCCCATGACATAGTTGCATCACACACTCAAGTTGTAGCTGCTCAGAAACACTAGTGAAATACACTGTGGTTCACAGGAAAAAACACCAGGGGCAGACTTGAGCCTCTAACAGCTATAGATTTATTATGACGTTTCCATATGAAAAATATTGACTTGTGTTACTATTTTAACTCATTGTAACCCCAAAATTTCTTACAAAAGGCCCCAAAGCACTGAGAATATATGCAACTCAACGGTAGCAGTTTCTGTTTGTACAGTACTGTATGTTCACCTATATGAACTAAAGCCAACACCAAACTGTCATCAGTGTTCGCTTGGCAAGAAGAGGACCTGACTGGGTCCTTGTAGCAAATGTGGTCAACAAGCCGAGGATTCAGGTGGGCCTGCATCCCTTCTCAGTATATGTTGAGGATTGTTGGCATGGACTATATAAGAAGTACTGACAACTGCTGGCCAATAGAAAGAATGTAAGTTTAAGGTACTTCACTTGTCTGAACTGGTCTGTTTGTTAGTAGCTGGTGTTTATCCATAAGGCTTTGGTCAGTTTAAGGTAAACTTCATCCCTGCCTGAAAAAAACACAGCTTCCTTATTTATTTGAATGAGTCCAGTCTGGTGAAGCAGCCAGCGTACCAACACAGAGGCCTTCAGCAGAAAAACTGCAGAGTCAAATCAAACATGAACAAAGACTCATACTGCTGCATATACCTGTAACTTCACCACTAAATTTCTGCTGGGCACCTTGTGATCATCACAAAACTTCTTAGACTGGATCTCATGTCTCATCAGTGCCTGAAGCTCCACACCCACCTACCCAGTTCCCTTCATTGTTTAAAACCGGACTGTTTCCATGTTGGTTAAAGCCTCAGCTCTCAACAACTAATCATCTCATCAGTACTGCCGTGACAACATCTGCTTGGAAGTAAAGGATTGAGCATTTTTCTCTTTTCTCAAAGTGGCAGCTATTTCTTTACTAGTCTAATGACCAGACAGGGAAGTGATTTTAAGGTTTGCTGTTAAAGTGATTTCCATGTATAGTCTTACCTGAGCAGGTGACCTTCAGACTGAAGTAACTGTAAGTATCAGGCTGTATTGATGCACATTCCCTGATTGTAGACTCAGACTGACCACAGGAAGATGCGATGTTCCATACATGTGAGGGGTAAAAATCATCTCTTCCTGTTGAAAGAACAGAACCACAGTCCAGCTGTCGGCAGACTACAGCTGCAGACATCAGGTTCCAGTTATCTAAGTAGTCAGTCACTGGTCTCCAGTCTCCCTTGTGTTTCATCTCAAGTCTACCGACACAGCGACTGGCTCCTCCAACCAACCGGACCTCATCGGGCTCTGAACAGATACAGGAGAGTAATTAGTAAAAGAAGTAAAGTCACTTCCATTATAATAGAGATTCTACCTGAGCAGGTGAGTCCAACAGCTTTATCACATAAAGAGGTGTTCCTGTCTGAGTCTGAGCTGTCACAGTCCAGGAGACCAGACTCGGTGCCTCCACACTGGAACTCTTTGGTCCACAATGGAGCCTCCAGGTCTCCATAGAGCGCCTCCTGGAGGACTGAAGGAGGCCCACAGCCAAGCTCCCTACAGACCACCTCAGCATCCTGCAGGTCAAAGTCATCTTCACACACCGAGGACCACGACTGGTTAGTCTTCACCTCCAGTCTGCCTGAACACAGACTAGTACCATTCACCAGCCTGACGGAGTCTGGAGAGAGGATAGAGATATTTAATGGATAGTTAAAACTTGAACTCTCTGATTCAGATCGTTGACCCTCTCAGTCTCTACAACCAGCCAGTGAACAGCAACAGAAAATCTCAGTCCAGACTTTTCTGCTGTGTTCTCTGTTGTTGGCTGAATAAGATATCACTCCTGCCTTGCTGCATGCACCTACAACAAAGTGACATCTGTGCCAGGTGGAAAGTGAAACTGGGAACTTATTCTTGATGACTTCTCCTTGATCTACTGAGGCTTGGATGACACCTTGTTGGTACGTTGCTTTGGACAAAAACATCAGTGAAATGTAAATGCAGGTGAAAAGACTGTAGACATTACAGATATAGCTGATGTATCTGCTGATGTTACCTGAGCACTTGATCTCCAGGTTATGACGAGAAATGTCCAAGGCTGTAGATATACACTCCCTAACTGCAGACTTGGACTGAAGACAAGTTGATCTAATCCACCATATATCTTGGTAAAAGTTAACCATTCTCCATCCTGTTGAAACAGCTGAGCCACAGTCCAGTTTTCTACACACTTCATCTGCTGTGTTGAGATTCCATTCAGATGGTGCGATATCCACTTTTCTCCACCTTCCTTGTTGTTTCATCTGCAGTTGACCAGCACAGCGACTGGATCCTCCCTTCAGCCGGATATTATGGAGCTCTGAGCAGACAGGAGTAATTGGTGAAAACAGATGAAGTCACATTTATTTAAGTAGAAACTCAAATCAAATCAAACCTGAAGCTCTGCTTCTACCTGAGCAGGTGAGTCCAACAGCTTTATCACATAAAGAGGGGTTCCTGTCTGAGTCTGAGCTGTCACAGTCCAGGAGACCAGACTCGGTCCCTCCACACTGGAACTCTTTGGTCCACAATGGAGCCTCCAGGTCTCCATAGAGCGCCCCCTGGAGGACTGAAGGAGTCCCACAGCCAAGCTCCCTACAGACCACCTCAGCATCCTGCAGGTCAAAGTCATCTTCACACACCGAGGACCACGACTGGTTAGACTGGTTAGTCTGGTTAGTCTGGTTAGATCTCACCTCCAGTCTGCCTGAACACAGACTAGTACCATTCACCAGCCTGACGGAGTCTGGAGAGGAAGAGAGAAAACGAGTGAGAAAGAAAGACAGAAAAACGTGCAGACAGAGATTTTGCATTTGAAGTATAATTGCAGTGGCCGTTCAAACTATGAGGTTTAGAACAGGCTGAATGTTTGGCCAGTGATGTTGCTGCTTGCAGCGTTCGCGGACCGCTCTTACAAACTTCACAGTCGACTCTGAGCTTCTCTGAGTCCTAAGAAAACACTTCAACCACCAGGTGGATAGAAAAGAGAAAGAGGGCAAGACCTTCTCTCTTGAGCTCTCTTCAGTCTCCTTATGCCTCCACTTCTGCCGTTTTTTTGTGTGCACAACCAAGCACAACACTAGCAATGCCATCGAGGACTGAGAGACTGTCCAAAAGTGTCATCTTGTCCCACCCAGCTCCATTAGTGGAGGAGGAACAGTCCTACTGGTGGCGGCTGTCGGATGAATATCAGTATGGAAGGTCTAAAACCACGAGCCATCAGCAACAAGCCCACTTATGAGCTTTCTTTGTATTTGTGTTTTTGTGTTGTAGCTGCTGATGTTGTTACCTGAGCAGATGATCTCCAAAGTTGTGGGAATCACTGTGGACCTTTTTGTTAAACATTTCTTCAGTCTAGATTCAGAGTTAAGACAGGAACTTGGCATACTCCATGAAGCTTCACGTGACGATGAGGAAGTCCCAACCGCAGAACCACAGTCCAGATGTTTACAAACTACATCTGCTAACTTCAGGTTCCAGGCACGGCTGTTCACCTCTGTCCAACCTGCCTGGCACTTCACCTGTAGCCCACCAGAACAGCGGCTGGATCCTCCCACCAACCGGATATCATCAATCTCTGAACACAGGTAAGACAGTAATTAGTGAAATTATCTCTTCTGTGATTCTTCATTTGTATAATTTCTCTGTTTACCTCTGAAAATATCATCATCGTCTGTGTGGAGGCCTGGGGAGGATCCTGAAAATTAAAAACATCAATGCAAAGGGTGATGATGAGTTGTCCTGGTCTGGACAAGTCTGGCAGAAAGGTAGCAGCAGAAGCATCCCTTCACAGATTTCTACTGAGTTATCGTACAAACAAGCCATCAGAACAGATCTAGTGCTCACAACACTCATGGTTCAAACGTCAGTGGGACCCAACTAATCCCATTCAGATACTGTATTCTTGAATCCAGGACCAGATGTTGTTTTGCTGGACTTCTCTGTGAGACCAGGATCAGGATCAGGATCAGGTTGTGTTGGACAGAATCCTTCAGAGTGGATTACTTCTTAATGCGACTCCTTTTAGTAAATATGATAAAAAAAGTTATTTTCATAAAATTCTCACTATATCCTGACAGTAGTACCTGAGAATCACGTTGGTCTGCCAATCAATCAATCAATCAATCATTCAATTACTTAATTAATCAATCAATCAATCAATCAATCAATCAGTCAATCAATCAATCAGTCAATCAATCAATCAGTCAATCAATCATTCAATTACTTAATTGATTAATCAATCAATCAATCAATTGATTAATCAATACATTTTTTGTGTGTATATTTACATGTGTGTATATGCAGTATATATATATACGTATATTTATATATACACGTATATATATACGTGTATATATATATATATATACATAAAATATGTATATACAGGATTATTGTATGTATATATACATATGCATGTACTGCATGTACAGTATGTATCTATACACATACAGTATATACATACAGTATCTATATGTGTATATATACATATGTATATAAACACATATTTACATGTTTTTATGCACATATACAGTACATATGTATACAGTATATGCACATATACTATACAGCGTATACAGTATATATACAGTGTGTCTAAAAGATATCTCTCTCTATATATATGTGTGTGTGTGTGTTTGTGTGTGTTTATATCTCGATATATATATATATATATATATATATATATATATATATATATATATCTATCGATATATATATTGATATACACACATGTATAGGGTCAAAATAAAATAAATACTCAACTCAACATACTCATACTTAAAATGAAATAGTACTAATACTGTGACAGATAGTGAAATGTGTTGTTTTTACCAACAGTAATGGATCGTTATATGATTGTTTTGGGCTTTTTGGACATTTTGGCCATCTTTTATTTCTAGCTGTAGCCACCAGGGGGCGATACCAAACTACTGCTTGTGTGTCTGTGTTTCTACCAAAGTTCTGGGTACAGAAATACTGTCGGTACTGAAATACTAACCCTAACCCCACAGTGACATTGTGAGTGGCGCTCAGTTATGATGAAGGTCGTGGGAAGCTGAGTGTTAGTAAAAGCAATGTGTAACCAAGCTATAACTGGTCCATACAGAGACGTGGCCATGGCTGAGAGATCAGTGAAGTCCAGATTTTTTCTGTTAATGGAGCTGATTTACTGCGTTAACAGACGGGAAAAATGACACCACCTCACCATCGCTGAACTGAAGCTAGACTGAACAGAATGCAGTGTGAGAGGAACCATTATACATGTAATAATATGATGGTTCCTCTCACCTACAGTATTTAATTTCACCATCACACATTACTTCTAGAGCCACTTAGAGCCACACCATAAACATTCAGATCAGCAGTGGTATTTGTACCAGTGAGTGTGCGCTCTTAATGATTATGCCTGTAATAATCATTTTTTGACAGGAGCAGGCCCATGGTCTCATAGTCTCACCCAGACTACATCAACAAGTAATCATTAAATACGTTCAGTGCGTCGGCAGGTATCGGCCATCACTGTTAGATTCTGACTTTCTACAGTGAATAAAAGATACGAGGAGATACTGGGTTTGGGATCCTCCTCCCCCAAGAACAAATGAAGGTTTTTGACCTAAAACGATGCAATTTAACATCTTTTTTGAGCATCATGATAACAGCCAGAAAACTTAAAGATAAAACTTGTTGTAGTTAAATTATTAATTTATTAATTTACATGTTTCACAGCCTCCGTCTGAACATTTAATTCTTCTGGAAATATTTTCCCTGTAAAATCATATTCTGCAAATCAAAAGAGCAGATTCAGAAAATGTTTAAATAATGTTTCATTAATTATATTTTTTCACAAATTTTGACAAGTATGACAAATCTTTTTTTTCTACTTACAAAAGTAAGCGTATTGATAAATTACAGCACCCTCATTCACAGCCACCTCCCCAACGCTGTGCTGTACGTTGGCTCATCCATATTTATCATTTAAGCCCCAGTGTTCCTATAATATCACATAATATCCATACAGGGACTGAGAATATACTGTAAGTGGAAGTGTTTATTGATTTTATAGTGAATTTAACAGTCTACTTTACACCCTCTTATATAATATGGTATAATAATAATAAGAATAATTTTCAGATATTAATTTCATTAATTGATGTTTCTGTCATCCGTGCTGTATTTATATCTTATGCTTTAACAAATCTTTATCTTAGTTTTAATTGGTCGTATCATATAGTAGCAGACACTCTGCTCTGATTGTTGATCTGATTATAACACAGTATGTTTCTCCTTTTTAATATTAATCCTCTAGGGTCTGTCGGTCTGTGCATCCTGTCCAGAGGTTCTTCAGAGTCTGACACCAGTACCAGCACACCCAGCAGCTGGATCAGAGACTACGTGAGTTTTTGCTGTTTGGTCTCTGCCTCCAGCCCAGTATAGAGGCATCCTGAAAGCACACAGCTTCTCTCAGCTCTCTGCCTCACTCGTTCAGAGTTTCAGACGTCCGTCATTAAACCAGAGTCCTACCTGAGCTCCAGAGCAGCAGAAACACAATCAGCCCTCTGTGATCCATGTCCTCTCCATGTGTCGGCCACTGTGTCTCCGTCTTCTGATGTCTCTCTATCAGACCAACAACCAGGTCCAGCCCTCTGAGAGATTAGCATCAACTGTTCCTGTAGTTTGGGCTGCTGCTTCCCACAGCCTGCAATACCTTATTTTAAATCTATAGATCTATTTGGTGAAATATATAAATTAAATTAAAACTTGCAGTATATATTAATATATAGTATATTAATATATGGGTTGCGCGGTGGTGCAGTGGTTAGCACTGTCGCCTCACAGCAAGAGGGTCACAGGTTCGACTTTGGCCCTTCTGTGTGGAGTTTGCATGTTCCCCCCATGGGTTTTCTCCAGGTTCTCCGGTTTCCTCCCTCAGTCCAAAGACCAGCAGGTTGATTGCTGACTTTAAATGTCCCGTAGAGCAGACTTATTATTTCCTTGAGCCACTGACCATGCATGGAGGCCACAACACATTTGACCGAATTTCCCCACTGTGGGACTAATAAAGGAATATCTTATCTTATCTTATCTTATCTTGCTGGTTGACCTTTCAAAACAAGCTCAAGCATCATGTGATCATTAAGCTGGGTATCAGCAACTTCTTTGATTTTCAGTAAGTGAAGAACGTCCGCCTCAGCAAGCCTCATTTTCAGAGTATGACTCAGACTGAATTTACCAGTTAGGATCATGCAGCTCTGCTCTTGTGGTCAGATGGTGTAGTTTTCTCTCCATCTTTTAATCAGCTCATCAGTCTTCGTGTGGTTTCTCTCTTAGCCTCAATATCAGTGGACTTGCTAACAGGAAGCTGTCAGTGATGATTATATACAAACAACAGTAAAGTCAGGTACTGCAGTAACATTTACTTAATGAAACTGGGATATATTTCAGCAAAAGTGTGATGTGTTTCTACCATTTGGGAAGCCTGACGGGGAAAATATTCAAGCTATAACTTAAATCCAATCCAAGGGTGCATTTTAAAACCAATTCCAGCATTTCAGTGGCTGCGTTTAAAAGGCTATATTTGAAATAAAGTCTACAATTTAAAATCTACTCTCTAGTTTAACCTTGATGCATTTTCAAATGCAAATCACCAAACACATTATTAGCCAACTGGATCAGATTGTGAGCTATCGTGTCTCTATGTCTTTAATTTCTAGATTTTTTAAATCTTCATCTATAATTTTCATCTTCAGTTGGAGGTCCGTGTGTTTTGTCCTGTCAGATTAAAGCTGAACAAATATATTTATAATGTATATATATGTAGTCTAATACACAGTCCGGTTCCACCGCTTTATCATTCATTAAGGAAATCAGTCTAGTAAACAAAGAGTTAATGGACACTGAATAAATGTTTATGTTGTTGACACTTTCTCCAGCTCTGACTTTTTTTTAAAGATAAACGTGTCAGCATATACACACATTAATATCTCTAGGTTGACTGGGTTAAAATGGAGGCTCTGCCTTTTATTCACCTGTTGCCATGGTGAATGATACCATCAGGGCTCCACTGATGATGGCATTTTATTTTTAACCTCTTCAGAGTTGATTGAACTGACTCTGATCAGCTGTTCTAGACCTGAAAGCTCTGAGCGCCCCCCTCAGGATTAGTCACCTCAGAGGTCGGGGTTAGGCTCAGAGTTAAACCTGCTTTCTGAAACTGCTGTTTATACCGCGAACCACAGTGTAATTCACCCTAATCTATGACCGTCACGTGTCGCGACTTGGGTGTGTGATGCAGCGATGTCAAGGCAGGTGTGCTGCTCACGACCAAAGGAAGCCTGAGAGTGTTGAGTGTGAAGTTGTTTGTGTGAACGGTTGTCGAGAAAGCTGCAAGCAGCAACACCGCAGGCCAAAGAGCTGTGAACAGGCGTGTTTTCAACCGCCGCTGCTCTAGTTTTGTCTGCTGGATGTCTCAGTAGGTAAAACACTTCCTCCACGTATAAGGTGATAATCTGTCAGATGTCGTGTTTGCAGCTCGTTCCTCTGGCTTCATCGTCGGTCCTGTTGTTACACTGTTGGTCTGTTTGTTTGAGTCTGAAGCAGACTTTCTTTCATTCATGTTTCCGGCTCTTCCAGTCATCGCCCTGCCAGCAATCAGTGATTTTCTCATCAGCAGACCGCTCAGTCGATGCAAGATTTATTAATTATGATGCATTTTAAACAGCTCAGAAACATTAACAACACATTATGTCTGTAATTTGGTTTCAGTGGCTTAGAAGCCATCACTGACTCCTAACTGTTCACACATTAAGTTGATTATTTTAGCCCTTAAATTCTTCATACATTTCTCTGAAAACTTATATTAAAATTATGTCTGACAGTCATTTTAAGCAAAACACACAGACCACAGTTATGGAGGACGGGAACCTGCCAAAGTCAGAAATAAATAAATAAACTTGATACATAAATAAACAGATTAAATGTAACAAAATAATATTAAAAAAATAAATGTAACCATTTATTAATTGATCAAATGTGACATAAATTGATATTTCTGTTTTAATTTGCTTTTCTTTATTTATCTTTGTATTAATTCCCTTAGATATTTACTCCTCTGTTTAATCTGTATTCAATTTGAAATGTACTTAATTATTTTGCATTATTTATCTATTTATTTCTTCATTCATTTTTGCTCATAATGGGAAGCTCCAGGCTGATACTGGCGGGAAACGTGTCACGCCTCTGAAATAATGTGAAATGTGTAAAGAAAAGAAGAGAGAAATAAATGAGTTTGGGAGAATAAATAATAGGTGAAATGCAAAGGGGAAAAATGTAATTACTTAATAAAAAAGTAAATGCAAAGATTAAAAAAATCTAAAAATAAATACATAAATAAATAAAATGAAAATTAAACAAGAGTAAATAAATAAGGTAATTAATGCAAATCTAAATTAATAAAGAATTACATTAAAAGAGAAATATCAATTTATGTCGCATTTTATCAATTGATTATTGGCTACAGTTATTTTTAAATATTATTTGTGCTACTTTTAATGACATTAATCATTTATCAGATAATTTATTAATGATTTATGTTGATTTTGGCAGGTTCAGTCCTCCATACAAAGACAGTAGAAGTTCCCTCTTTACCCTCGTCCTCGTCACTTAACTGTTGTATTCATTACTCTTATAGAGGATGAAGAACACAGTTTTTCTTTGGCTGGCTCTGCAGATTATATGATGCTGCAACAGATCACTCAGCAGATTATATATAATACAACAAAATGTCTCATTGTCCTCACTTTATCATCTTTATAATCAATTTCAGAGCTCTGCTGTGATTTGACTGTGAGAGCTGAGCCGTCCATCCTGATGATCCTACTCTGTCCCCTGGGCTCCTGCCTCTTCACCCAGCAAGTCACCAGCACCACCAAGGTAATCCAGCTCCATGTTGTCTTCTCATCTTGGTTTCTGTCCTCTGGTGGCCTAGAGAGACATGACGGAAAACGTCTTAAAGTCACAGACTACCTGCTCCTGTCTAAATACATATAGGACTCAACTGTACCCTCCAGTCCTGTAGGAGGCATGCTTGTTTGTGGACCTAAAATTGAAAGCATGAGTGATTGTTAGCTACCATATATCCTCAAATGAAATCTGGTAAAACATTGAAATCAGCTGCACAAGTGGTTAATTCAGTATAATGTGTATATATTTCTGTCGGAGCCAAAAAATGATGAAACGATGACACATACTGAGGATGGAGGATAGTTTACTGTTATGAACGCTGGGGTCGCTGCGTTAATGGTAAATTTCCCCACTGTGGGACTAATAAAGGAATATCTTATCTTATCTTATCTTATCTTATCTTATCTTAATGGCCTGACCCGGCCACAGGTATATAGGTCGGATGTGCTTTTGTTGGCGTTTTTGACCACAGTGGCGCTGATAACTTGTTTATCGTGTTGTGTGGTTTTGCTTGTTTTTCAGTGATTTCTTTGTTATGGCACTATCATGAATAAACTGCCCGTTCTGCTGAAAGCAAGAAGCCTGAAGGTCAGTTTTGTTCAACACAGCACGCAGCAAGAGGTCAACCGTGGCGGTCCAGGGCTAATTACCTCAGTAGCTTAAAGTAATAGACTTAGCTGCTACTATAAATTCCATAATACATATTTTAAGGCACTAATTTGATCAAAAGAAGAACAGAGTAATTTGATACTCTGCTGCCGTCAGTTTCTCTTTTTAACAGAAATTGTTTTTATTCACTTCCACTCACCACTACTTTGACGTTTTATTGTTTTTTTTTTTCTCTATAGCTGTTACGCCATCATCAGTGGAAAAAAAAAGCATTTTCTGCACATTTTCTGTTTCAAATTAAAATCCAACCATGAAAGAGAGGGATGAGCCACTGGAAGGCTTTTAATGTGAAAGTGTAGGAAGTGTTGAATTTTATACGTAGCATTTAGCTTTTGTTTTCCCCACAGTACCAAACACAGACCATGCTGTGATCCCAAAGTACACTAAACACTGAATGTTGGATATTACCTACAGTCCTAACACTGATGTGTAAAGTACCTTGTAGTAGTAAAACAGGGCAGTACTGGACACCACAAGCAGCACCAGGAGGACAACCAGTCTGATGATCAGATGTGTTACAGAGGCTGGAACAGATTCATAATCATTATTACATCAGTTCATACAGGAACAAGTGTGCAGCATTTTCCCCTAAAGCTGAAGTTGCTTCATTAAAATTATTTTCATAGCAGCAATGAATATGAAGACATTGCTGTCTCGTGATGTTTTATATAATTCAGAATACTTTAAAGCCTGCGTTCGTTGTCAGTGTCACCTTTCCCTGTTTGACTCAGATTCTCTATGAAGTTACCTGAGACAGTGAGATAGAGCGGCCGGCTCTCAGATGAGAAGTTGGAGGAGAAAATGTAGAGGTGATAAACACAGCGGTACTGCCCTCGGTGGGTGGAGCCTGCAGCAGAGAACAGGAAGTGGGCAGAGTGATTGACAGCTGGCAGGGTGTAGTCCTGTGATGTAGCTGAGGTGGTCAGAATAAGCTGGAAGGATCCTCCTGGGTACTGTGACAGGATGGAGCAGCTGATGGTGAAGCTGGAGCCCATGAGCACCTGAAGCCCCTGCTGCGTGGCCTCAGAAACCCCGTCAATGTGGGTAGTGAAGGAGATGTTTGGCTGAGCCAGAAAATCTGTTAACACAGTGGAAGATGAAACATGAATCATCTTTATTTGTTTTGTCAAAGTGATGAAACCTGAGCACAGAACAATGACAGGATTAGTTTATTAGCAGGAGCCGTGGGAAATGGAGGACTCTTGGATTCATATTTAATATGGAGAACTTAGAGTAACTGCTCATTGGAAACGTAAAGGATAAGGATAGGTTACCTGAGCAGATCACCTCCACAGTGGTGGAGCTTTGCTTGTCACTAGGTAGCTCTAAACACTCCCGTAGCATCAGGTCAGACTGAACACAAGAATGATGGATCCACCACATCGGCATTTCAGAAGTGTCCCTCTGTTTTTCTGAAACAGCAGAACCACAGTCCAGCCGATTACACACTGCAGGTGCTATCCTCTGGTCCCTTTCAAAGTCCCAGTCAAACACTGGTCTCCACTCTCCATGTTGCTTCATCTCTAGTGTACCATCACAGCGACTGGAACCTCCCACCAACCTGACATCATCAGGCTCTGAACAGAGACAGGAGAATAATACAGTAAATTAATAATGTTGCATTAATGAAATCAAACCTGAAGCTCCTCTCTTACCTGAGCAGGTGAGTCCAACAGCTTTGCCAGGTGAGCAGGTGTTCCTGTCTGAGTCTGAGCTGTCACAGTCAAGGAGACCAGACTCGGTGCCTCCACACTGGAACTCTTTGGTCCACAATGGAGCCTCCAGGTCTCCATAGAGCGCCCCCTGGAGGACTGAAGGAGGCCCACAGCCAAGCTCCCTACAGACCACCTCAGCATCCTGCAGGTCAAAGTCATCTTCACAGACCGAGGACCACGACTGGTTAGTCTGGTTGGTCTGGTTAGACCTCACCTCCAGTCTGCCTGAACACAGACTAGTACCATTCACCAGCCTGACGGAGTCTGGAGAGGAAGAGAGAAAACGAGTGAGAAAGAAAGACAGAAAAATATGCAGACAGAGTTTGCCTTTTTTTAAGTGCAGTGGCCGTTCAAACTATGAGGTTTAGAACGGGCCGAATGCTTGGCCAGTGATGTTGCTGCTTGCAGCGCTCTCGGACCTCTCATACAAACTTCACAGTCGACTCTGAGCTTCTTTGAGTCCTAAGAAAACACCTCCCATGACATAGTTGCATCACACACTCAAGTTGTAGCTGCTCAGAAACACTAGTGAAATACACTGTGGTTCACAGGAAAAAACACCAGGGGCAGACTTGAGCCTCTAACAACTATAGATTTATTATGACGTTTCCATATGAAAAATATTGACTTGTGTTACTATTCTAACTCATTGTAACCCCAAAATTTCTTACAAAAGGCCCCAAAGCACTGAGAATATATGCAACTCAACGGTAGCAGTTTCTGTTTGTACAGTACTGTATGTTCACCTATATGAACTAAAGCCAACACCAAACTGTCATCAGTGTTCGCTTGGCAAGAAGAGGACCTGACTGGGTCCTTGTAGCAAATGTGGTCAACAAGCCGAGGATTCAGGTGGGCCTGCATCCCTTCTCAGTATATGTTGAGGATTGTTGGCATGGACTATATAAGAAGTACTGACAACTGCTGGCCAATAGGAAGAATGTAAGTTTAAGGTACTTCACTTGTCTGAACTGGTCTGTTTGTTAGTAGCTGGTGTTTATCTATAAGGCTTTGGTCAGTTTAAGGTAAACTTCATCCCTGCCTGAAAAAAACACAGCTTCCTTCATTTGAATGAGTCCAGTCTGGTGAAGCAGCCAGCGTACCAACACAGAGGCCGTCAGCAGAAAAACTGCAGAGTCAAATCAAACATGAACAAAGACTCATACTGCTGCATATACCTGTAACTTCACCACTAAATTTCTGCTGGGCACCTTGTGATCATCACAAAACTTCTTAGACTGGATCTCATGTCTCATCAGTGCCTGAAGCTCCACACCCACCTACCCAGTTCCCTTCATTGTTTAAAACCGGACTGTTTCCATGTTGGTTAAAGCCTCAGCTCTCAACAACTAATCATCTCATCAGTACTGCCGTGACAACATCTGCTTGGAAGTAAAGGATTGAGCATTTTTCTCTTTTCTCAAAGTGGCAGCTATTTCTTTACTAGTCTAATGACCAGACAGGGAAGTGATTTTAAGGTTTGCTGTTAAAGTGATTTCCATGTATAGTCTTACCTGAGCAGGTGACCTTCAGACTGAAGTAACTGTAAAAACCAGGTTGTATTGATGCACACTCCCTGATTGTAGACTCAGACTGACCACAGGAAGATACGATGTTCCATGCATGTGAGGGGTAAAAATCATCGCTTCCTGTTGAAAGAACAGAACCACAGTCCAGCTGTCGGCAGACTACAGCTGCAGACATCAGGTTCCAGTTATCGTAGTCGTCAGTCGCTGTTCTCCAGTCTCCCTTGTGTTTCATCTCAAGTCCACCGACACAGCGACTGGCTCCTCCAACCAACCGGACCTCATCGGGCTCTGAACAGATACAGGAGAGTAATTAGTAAAAGAAGTAAAGTCACTTCCATTATAATAGAGATTCTACCTGAGCAGGTGAGTCCAACAGCTTTGCCAGGTGAGCAGGTGTTCCTGTCTGAGTCTGAGCTGTCACAGTCCAGGAGAGCAGACTCGGTGCCTCCACACTGGAACTCTTTGGTCCACAATGGAGCCTCCAGGTCTCCATAGAGCGCCTCCTGGAGGACTGAAGGAGGCCCACAGCCAAGCTCCCTACAGACCACCTCAGCATCCTGCAGGTCAAAGTCATCTTCACACACCGAGGACCACGACTGGTTAGTCTTCACCTCCAGTCTGCCTGAACACAGACTGGTACCATTCACCAGCCTGACGGAGTCTGGAGAGAGGATAGAGATATTTAATGGATAGTTAAAACTTGAACTCTCTGATTCAGATCGTTGACCCTCTCAGTCTCTACAACCAGCCAGTGAACAGCAACAGAAAATCTCAGTCCAGACTTTTCTGCTGTGTTCTCTGTTGTTGGCTGAATAAGATATCACTCCTGCCTTGCTGCATGCACCTACAACAAAGTGACATCTGTGCCAGGTGGAAAGTGAAACTGGGAACTTATTCTTGATGACTTCTCCTTGATCTACTGAGGCTTGGATGACACCTTGTTGGTACGTTGCTTTGGACAAAAACATCAGTGAAATGTAAATGCAGGTGAAAAGACTGTAGACATTACAGTTATAGCTGATGTATCTGCTGATGTTACCTGAGCACTTGATCTCCAGGTTATGATGAGAAATGTACCAGGCTGTAGATATACACTCCCTAACTGCAGACTTGGACTGAAGACAAGTTGATCTAATCCACCATATATCTTGGTAAAAGTTAACCTTTCTCCATCCTGTTGAAACAGCTGAGCCACAGTCCAGTTTTCTACACAATTCATCTGCTGTGTTGATATTCCATTTAGATGTTTCACTATACACTTTTCTCCACCTTCCTTGTTGTTTCATCTCCAGTTGACCAGCACAGCGACTGGATCCTCCCTTCAGCCGGATATTATGGAGCTCTGAGCAGACAGGAGTAATTGGTGAAAACAGATGAAGTCACATTTATTTAAGTAGAAACTCAAATCAAATCAAAGCTTAAGCTCCTCTTCTACCTGAGCAGGTGAGTCCAACAGCTTTATCACATAAAGAGGGGTTCCTGTCTGAGTCTGAGCTGTCACAGTCCAGGAGAGCAGACTCGGTCCCTCCACACTGGAACTCTTTGGTCCACAATGGAGCCTCCAGGTCTCCATAGAGCGCCCCCTGGAGGACTGAAGGAGGCCCACAGCCAAGCTCCCTACAGACCACCTCAGCATCCTGCAGGTCAAAGTCATCTTCACACACCGAGGACCACGACTGGTTAGACTGGTTAGACTGGTTAGTCTGGTTAGTCTGGTTAGACCTCACCTCCAGTCTGCCTGAACACAGACTAGTACCATTCACCAGCCTGACGGAGTCTGGAGAGGAAGAGAGAAAACGAGTGAGAAAGAAAGACAGAAAAACGTGCAGATAGAGAGTTTGCATTTGAAGTATAATTGCAGTGGCCGTTCAAACTATGAGGTTTAGACCGGGCTGAATGTTTGGCCAGTGATGTTGCTGCTTGCAGCGTTCGCGGACCTCTCATACAAACTTCACACTTGACTCTGAGCTTCTCTGAGTCCTAAGAAAACACTTCAACCACCAGGTGGATAGAAAAGAGAAAGAGGGCAAGACCTTCTCTCTTGAGCTCTCTTCAGTCTCTTTATGCCTCCACTTCTGCCTTTTTTTTTGTGTGCACAACCAAGCACAACACTAGCAATGCCATCGAGGACTGAGAGACTGTCCAAAAGTGTCATCTTGTCCCACCCAGCTCCATTAGTGGAGGAGGAACAGTCCTACTGGTGGCGGCTGTCGGATGAATATCAGTATGGAAGGTCTGAAACACCGAGCCTTCAGAAACAAGCCCACTTATGAGCTTTCTTTGTATTTGTGTTTTTGTGTTGTAGCTGCTGATGTTGTTACCTGAGCAGATGATCGCCAAAGTTGTGGGAATCACTGTGGACCTTTTTGTTAAACATTTCTTCAGTCTAGATTCAGAGTTAAGACAGGAACGTGGCATAAACCATGAAGGTTTACGTGACGATGAGGAAGTCCCAACCACAGAACCACAGTCCAGATGTTTACAAACTACATCTGCTAACTTCAGGGTCCAGGCACGGTCATCAACATATGTCCAACCTGCCTGGCGTTTCACCTGTAGCCCACCAGAACAGCGGCTGGATCCTCCCACCAACCGGATATCATCAATCTCTGAACACAGGCAAGACAGTAATTAGTGAAATTATCTCTTCTGTGATTCTTCATTTGTATAATTTCTCTGTTTACCTCTGAAAATATCATCATCGTCTGTGTGGAGGCCTGGGGAGGATCCTGAAAATTAAAAACATCAATGCATATTTATATATATTGATATACACGCATGTATAGGGTCAAAATAAAATAAATACTCAACTCAACATACTCAACATACTCATACTTAAAATGAAATAGTACTAATACTGTGACAGATAGTGAAATGTGTTGTTTTTACCAACAGTAATGGATCGTTATATGATTGTTTTGGGCTTTTTGGACATTTTGGCCATCTTTTATTTCTAGCTGTAGCCACCAGGGGGCGATACCAAACTACTGCTTGTGTGTCTGTGTTTCTACCAAAGTTCTGGGTACAGAAATACTGTCGGTACTGAAATACTAACCCTAACCCCACAGTGACATTGTGAGTGGCGCTCAGTTATGATGAAGGTCGTGGGAAGCTGAGTGTTAGTAAAAGCAATGTGTAACCAAGCTATAACTGGTCCATACAGAGACGTGGCCATGGCTGAGAGATCAGTGAAGTCCAGATTTTTTCTGTTAATGGAGCTGATTTACTGCGTTAACAGACAGGAAAAATGACACCACCTCACCATCGCTGAACTGAAGCTAGACTGAACAGAATGCAGTGTGAGAGGAACCATTATACATGTAATAATATGATGGTTCCTCTCACCTACAGTATTTAATTTCACCATCACACATTACTTCTAGAGCCACTTAGAGCCACACCATAAACATTCAGATCAGCAGTGGTATTTGTACCAGTGAGTGTGCGCTCTTAATGATTATGCCTGTAATAATCATTTTTTGACAGGAGCAGGCCCATGGTCTCATAGTCTCAGCCAGACTACATCAACAAGTAATCATTAAATACGTTCAGTGCGTCGGCAGGTATCGGCCATCACTGTTAGATTCTGACTTTCTACAGTGAATAAAAGATACGAGGAGATACTGGGTTTGGGATCCTCCTCCCCCAAGAACAAATGAAGGTTTTTGACCTAAAACGATGCAATTTAACATCTTTTTTGAGCATCATGATAACAGCCAGAAAACTTAAAGATAAAACTTGTTCTAGTTAAATTATTAATTTATTAATTTACATGTTTCACAGCCTCCGTCTGAACATTTAATTCTTCTGGAAATATTTTCCCTGTAAAATCATATTCTGCAAATCAAAAGAGCAGATTCAGAAAATGTTTAAATAATGTTTCATTAATTATATTTTTTCACAAATTTTGACAAGTATGACAAACCTTTTTTTTTTCTACTTACAAAAGTAAGCGTATTGATAAATTACAGCACCCTCATTCACAGCCACCTCCCCAACGCTGTGCTGTACGTTGGCTCATCCACATTTATCATTTAAGCCCCAGTGTTCCTGTAATATCACATAATATCCATACAGGGACTGAGAATATACTGTAAGTGGAAGTGTTTATTGATTTTATAGTGAATTTAACAGTCTACTTTACACCCTCTTATATAATATGGTATAATAATAATAAGAATAATTTTCAGATATTAATTTCATTAATTGATGTTTCTGTCATCCGTGCTGTATTTATATCTTATGCTTTAACAAATCTTTATCTTAGTTTTAATTGGTCGTATCATATAGTAGCAGACACTCTGCTCTGATTGTTGATCTGATAATAACACAGTATGTTTCTCCTTTTTAATATTAATCCTCTAGGGTCTGTCGGTCTGTGCATCCTGTCCAGAGGTTCTTCAGAGTCTGACACCAGTACCAGCACACCCAGCAGCTGGATCAGAGACTACGTGAGTTTTTGCTGTTTGGTCTCTGCCTCCAGCCCAGTATAGAGGCATCCTGAAAGCACACAGCTTCTCTCAGCTCTCTGCCTCACTCGTTCAGAGTTTCAGACGTCCGTCATTAAACCAGAGTCCTACCTGAGCTCCAGAGCAGCAGAAACACAATCAGCCCTCTGATCCATGTCCTCTCCATGTGTCGGCCGCTGTGTCTCCATCTTCTGATGTCTCTGTCTCTCTATCAGACCAACAACCAGGTCCAGCCCTCTGAGAGATTAGCATCAACTGTTCCTGTAGTTTGGGCTGCTGCTTCCCACAGCCTGCAATACCTTATTTTAAATCTATAGATCTATTTGGTGAAATATATGAATTAAATTAAAACTTGCAGTATATATTAATATATAGTATATTAATATATGGGTTGCGCGGTGGTGCAGTGGTTAGCACTGTCGCCTCACAGCAGGAGGGTCACAGGTTCGACTTTGGCCCTTCTGTGTGGAGTTTGCATGTTCCCCCCATGGGTTTTCTCCAGGTTCTCCGGTTTCCTCCCTCAGTCCAAAGACCAGCAGGTTGATTGCTGACTCTAAATGTCCCGTAGAGCAGACTTATTATTTCCTTGAGCCACTGACCATGCATGGAGGCCACAACACATTTGACCGAATTTCCCCACTGTGGGACTAATAAAGGAATATCTTATCTTATCTTATCTTATCTTGCTGGTTGACCTTTCAAAACAAGCTCAAGCATCATGTGATCATTAAGCTGGGTATCAGCAACTTCTTTGATTTTCAGTAAGTGAAGAACGTCCGCCTCAGCAAGCCTCATTTTCAGAGTATGACTCAGACTGAATTTACCAGTTAGGATCATGCAGCTCTGCTCTTGTGGTCAGATGGTGTAGTTTTCTCTCCATCTTTTAATCAGCTCATCAGTCTTCGTGTGGTTTCTCTCTTAGCCTCAGTATCAGTGGACTTGCTAACAGGAAGCTGTCAGTGATGATTATATACAAACAACAGTAAAGTCAGGTACTGCAGTAACATTTACTTAATGAAACTGGGATATATTTCAGCAAAAGTGTGATGTGTTTCTACCATTTGGGAAGCCTGACGGGGAAAATATTCAAGCTATAACTTAAATCCAATCCAAGGGTGCATTTTAAAACCAATTCCAGCATTTCAGTGGCTGCGTTTAAAAGGCTATATTTGAAATAAAGTCTACAATTTAAAATCTACTCTCTAGTTTAACCTTGATGCATTTTCAAATGCAAATCACCAAACACATTATTAGCCAACTGGATCAGATTGTGAGCTATCGTGTCTCTATGTCTTTAATTTCTAGATTTTTTAAATCTTCATCTATAATTTTCATCTTCAGTTGGAGGTCCGTGTGTTTTGTCCTGTCAGATTAAACCTGAACAAATATATTTATAATGTATATATATGTAGTCTAATACACAGTCCGGTTCCACCGCTTTATCATTCATTAAGGAAATCAGTCTAGTAAACAAAGAGTTAATGGACACTGAATAAATGTTTATGTTGTTGACACTTTCTCCAGCTCTGACTTTTTTTAAAGATAAACGTGTCAGCATATACACACATTAATATCTCTAGGTTGACTGGGTTAAAATGGAGGCTCTGCCTTTTATTCACCTGTTGCCATGGTGAATGATACCATCAGGGCTCCACTGATGATGGCATTTTATTTTTAACCTCTTCAGAGTTGATTGAACTGACTCTGATCAGCTGTTCTAGACCTGAAAGCTCTGAGCGCCCCCCCTCAGGATTAGTCACCTCAGAGGTCGGGGTTAGGCTCAGAGTTAAACCTGCTTTCTGAAACTGCTGTTTATACCGCGAACCACAGTGTAATTCACCCTAATCTATGACCGTCACGTGTCGCGACTTGGGTGTGTGATGCAGCGATGTCAAGGCAGGTGTGCTGCTCACGACCAAAGGAAGCCTGAGAGTGTTGAGTGTGAAGTTGTTTGTGTGAACGGTTGTCGAGAAAGCTGCAAGCAGCAACACCGCAGGCCAAAGAGCTGTGAACAGGCGTGTTTTCAACCGCCGCTGCTCTAGTTTTGTCTGCTGGATGTCTCAGTAGGTAAAACACTTCCTCCACGTATAAGGTGATAATCTGTCAGATGTCGTGTTTGCAGCTCGTTCCTCTGGCTTCATCGTCGGTCCTGTTGTTACACTGTTGGTCTGTTTGTTTGAGTCTGAAGCAGACTTTCTTTCATTCATGTTTCCGGCTCTTCCAGTCATCGCCCTGCCAGCAATCAGTGATTTTCTCATCAGCAGACCGCTCAGTCGATGCAAGATTTATTAATTATGATGCATTTTAAACAGCTCAGAAACATTAACAACACATTATGTCTGTAATTTGGTTTCAGTGGCTTAGAAGCCATCACTGACTCCTAACTGTTCACACATTAAGTTGATTATTTTAGCCCTTAAATTCTTCATACATTTCTCTGAAAACTTATATTAAAATTATGTCTGACAGTCATTTTAAGCAAAACACACAGACCACAGTTATGGAGGACGGGAACCTGCCAAAGTCAGAAATAAATAAATAAACTTGATACATAAATAAACAGATTAAATGTAACAAAATAATATTAAAAAAATAAATGTAACCATTTATTAATTGATCAAATGTGACATAAATTGATATTTCTGTTTTAATTTGCTTTTCTTTATTTATCTTTGTATTAATTCCCTTAGATATTTACTCCTCTGTTTAATCTGTATTCAATTTGAAATGTACTTAATTATTTTGCATTATTTATCTATTTATTTCTTCATTCATTTTTGCTCATAATGGGAAGCTCCAGGCTGATACTGGCGGGAAACGTGTCACGCCTCTGAAATAATGTGAAATGTGTAAAGAAAAGAAGAGAGAAATAAATGAGTTTGGGAGAATAAATAATAGGTGAAATGCAAAGGGGAAAAATGTAATTACTTAATAAAAAAGTAAATGCAAAGATTAAAAAAAATCTAAAAATAAATACATAAATAAATAAAATGAAAATTAAACAAGAGTAAATAAATAAGGTAATTAATGCAAATCTAAATTAATAAAGAATTACATTAAAAGAGAAATATCAATTTATGTCGCATTTTATCAATTGATTATTGGCTACAGTTATTTTTAAATATTATTTGTGCTACTTTTAATGACATTAATCATTTATCAGATAATTTATTAATGATTTATGTTGATTTTGGCAGGTTTGGTCCTCCATACAGAGACAGCAGAAGTTCCCTCTTTTCCCTCGTCCTCGTCACTTAACTGTTGTATTCATTACTCTTATAGAGGATGAAGAACACAGTTTTTCTTTGGCTGGCTCTGCAGATTATATGATGCTGCAACAGATCACTCAGCAGATTATATATAATACAACAAAATGTCTCATTGTCCTCACTTTATCATCTTTATAATCAATTTCAGAGCTCTGCTGTGATTTGACTGTGAGAGCTGAGCCGTCCATCCTGATGATCCTACTCTGTCCCCTGGGCTCCTGCCTCTTCACCCAGCAAGTCACCAGCACCACCAAGGTAATCCAGCTCCATGTTGTCTTCTCATCTTGGTTTCTGTCCTCTGGTGGCCTAGAGAGACATGACGGAAAACGTCTTAAAGTCACAGACTACCTGCTCCTGTCTAAATACATATAGGACTCAACTGTACCCTCCAGTCCTGTAGGAGGCATGCTTGTTTGTGGACCTAAAATTGAAAGCATGAGTGATTGTTAGCTACCATATATCCTCAAATGAAATCTGGTAAAACATTGAAATCAGCTGCACAAGTGGTTAATTCAGTATAATGTGTATATATTTCTGTCGGAGCCAAAAAATGATGAAACGATGACACATACTGAGGATGGAGGATAGTTTACTGTTATGAACGCTGGGGTCGCTGCGTTAATGGTAAATTTCCCCACTGTGGGACTAATAAAGGAATATCTTATCTTATCTTATCTTATCTTATCTTATCTTAATGGCCTGACCCGGCCACAGGTATATAGGTCGGATGTGCTTTTGTTGGCGTTTTTGACCACAGTGGCGCTGATAACTTGTTTATCGTGTTGTGTGGTTTTGCTTGTTTTTCAGTGATTTCTTTGTTATGGCACTATCATGAATAAACTGCCCGTTCTGCTGAAAGCAAGAAGCCTGAAGGTCAGTTTTGTTCAACACAGCACGCAGCAAGAGGTCAAACGTGGCGGTCCAGGGCTAATTACCTCAGTAGCTTAAAGTAATAGACTTAGCTGCTACTATAAATTCCATCATACATATTTTAAGGCACTAATTTGATCAAAAGAAGAACAGAGTAATTTGATACTCTGCTGCCGTCAGTTTCTCTTTTTAACAGAAATTGTTTTTATTCACTTCCACTCACCACTACTTTGACGTTTTATTGTTTTTTTTTTTTTCTCTATAGCTGTTACGCCATCATCAGTGGAAAAAAAAGCATTTTCTGCACATTTTCTGTTTCAAATTAAAATCCAACCATGAAAGAGAGGGATGAGCCACTGGAAGGCTTTTAATGTGAAAGTGTAGGAAGTGTTGAATTTTATACGTAGCATTTAGCTTTTGTTTTCCCCACAGTACCAAACACAGACCATGCTGTGATCCCAAAGTACACTAAACACTGAATGTTGGATATTACCTACAGTCCTAACACTGATGTGTAAAGTACCTTGTAGTAGTAAAACAGGGCAGTACTGGACACCACAAGCAGCACCAGGAGGACAACCAGTCTGATGATCAGATGTGTTACAGAGGCTGGAACAGATTCATAATCATTATTACATCAGTTCATACAGGAACAAGTGTGCAGCATTTTCCCCTAAAGCTGAAGTTGCTTCATTAAAATTATTTTCATAGCAGCAATGAATATGAAGACATTGCTGTCTCGTGATGTTTTATATAATTCAGAATACTTTAAAGCCTGCGTTCGTTGTCAGTGTCACCTTTCCCTGTTTGACTCAGATTCTCTATGAAGTTACCTGAGACAGTGAGATAGAGCGGCCGGCTCTCAGATGAGAAGTTGGAGGAGAAAATGTAGAGGTGATAAACACAGCGGTACTGCCCTCGGTGGGTGGAGCCTGCAGCAGAGAACAGGAAGTGGGCAGAGTGATTGACAGCTGGCAGGGTGTAGTCCTGTGATGTAGCTGAGGTGGTCAGAATAAGCTGGAAGGATCCTCCTGGGTACTGTGACAGGATGGAGCAGCTGATGGTGAAGCTGGAGCCCATGAGCACCTGAAGCCCCTGCTGCGTGGCCTCAGAAACCCCGTCAATGTGGGTAGTGAAGGAGATGTTTGGCTGAGCCAGAAAATCTGTTAACACAGTGGAAGATGAAACATGAATCATCTTTATTTGTTTTGTCAAAGTGATGAAACCTGAGCACAGAACAATGACAGGATTAGTTTATTAGCAGGAGCCGTGGGAAATGGAGGACTCTTGGATTCATATTTAATATGGAGAACTTAGAGTAACTGCTCATTGGAAACGTAAAGGATAAGGATAGGTTACCTGAGCAGATCACCTCCACAGTGGTGGAGCTTTGCTTGTCACTAGGTAGCTCTAAACACTCCCGTAGCATCAGGTCAGACTGAACACAAGAATGATGGATCCACCACGTCGGCATTTCAGAAGTGTCCCTCTGTTTTTCTGAAACAGCAGAACCACAGTCCAGCCGATTACACACTGCAGATGCTATCCTCTGGTCCCTTTCAAAGTCCCAGTCAAACACTGGTCTCCACTCTCCATGTTGCTTCATCTCTAGTGTACCATCACAGCGACTGGATCCTCCCACCAACCTGACATCATCAGGCTCTGAACAGAGACAGGAGAATAATACAGTAAATTAATAATGTTGCATTAATGAAATCAAACCTGAAGCTCCTCTCTTACCTGAGCAGGTGAGTCCAACAGCTTTGCCAGGTGAGCAGGTGTTCCTGTCTGAGTCTGAGCTGTCACAGTCCAGGAGAGCAGACTCGGTGCCTCCACACTGGAACTCTTTGGTCCACAATGGAGCCTCCAGGTCTCCATAGAGCGCCCCCTGGAGGACTGAAGGAGGCCCACAGCCAAGCTCCCTACAGACCACCTCAGCATCCTGCAGGTCAAAGTCATCTTCACACACCGAGGACCACGACTGGTTAGTCTGGTTGGTCTGGTCAGACTTCACCTCCAGTCTGCCTGAACACAGACTAGTACCATTCACCAGCCTGACGGAGTCTGGAGAGAAAGAAAAACGAGTGAGAAAGAAAGACAGAAAAATATGCAGACAGAGTTTGCCTTTTTTTAAGTGCAGTGGCCGTTCAAACTATGAGGTTTAGAACGGGCCGAATGCTTGGCCAGTGATGTTGCTGCTTGCAGCGCTCTCGGACCTCTCATACAAACTTCACAGTCGACTCTGAGCTTCTTTGAGTCCTAAGAAAACACCTCCCATGACATAGTTGCATCACACACTCAAGTTGTAGCTGCTCAGAAACACTAGTGAAATACACTGTGGTTCACAGGAAAAAACACCAGGGGCAGACTTGAGCCTCTAACAGCTATAGATTTATTATGACGTTTCCATATGAAAAATATTGACTTGTGTTACTATTCTAACTCATTGTAACCCCAAAATTTCTTACAAAAGGCCCCAAAGCACTGAGAATATATGCAACTCAACGGTAGCATTTTCTGTTTGTACAGTACTGTATGTTCACCTATATGAACTAAAGCCAACACCAAACTGTCATCAGTGTTCGCTTGGCAAGAAGAGGACCTGACTGGGTCCTTGTAGCAAATGTGGTCAACAAGCCGAGGATTCAGGTGGGCCTGCATCCCTTCTCAGTATATGTTGAGGATTGTTGGCATGGACTATATAAGAAGTACTGACAACTGCTGGCCAATAGGAAGAATGTAAGTTTAAGGTACTTCACTTGTCTGAACTGGTCTGTTTGTTAGTAGCTGGTGTTTATCCATAAGGCTTTGGTCAGTTTAAGGTAAACTTCATCCCTGCCTGAAAAAAACACAGCTTCCTTCTTTATTTGAATGAGTCCAGTCTGGTGAAGCAGCCAGCGTACCAACACAGAGGCCGTCAGCAGAAAAACTGCAGAGTCAAATCAAACATGAACAAAGACTCATACTGCTGCATATACCTGTAACTTCACCACTAAATTTCTGCTGGGCACCTTGTGATCATCACAAAACTTCTTAGACTGGATCTCATGTCTCATCAGTGCCTGAAGCTCCACACCCACCTACCCAGTTCCCTTCATTGTTTAAAACCGGACTGTTTCCATGTTGGTTAAAGCCTCAGCTCTCAACAACTAATCATCTCATCAGTACTGCCGTGACAACATCTGCTTGGAAGTAAAGGATTGAGCATTTTTCTCTTTTCTCAAAGTGGCAGCTATTTCTTTACTAGTCTAATGACCAGACAGGGAAGTGATTTTAAGGTTTGCTGTTAAAGTGATTTCCATGTATAGTCTTACCTGAGCAGGTGACCTTCAGACTGAGGTCATTGTAAGATCCAGGCAGTATTGATGCACACTCCCTGATTGTAGACTCAGACTGACCACAGGAAGATACGATGTTCCATACATGTGAGGGGTAAAAATCATCGCTTCCTGTTGAAAGAACAGAACCACAGTCCAGCTGTCGGCAGACTACAGCTGCAGACATCAGGTTCCAGGTATCATACTCGTCATTCACTGGTCTCCAGTCTCCCTTGTGTTTCATCTCAAGTCTACCGACACAGCGACTGGCTCCTCCAACCAACCGGACCTCATCGGGCTCTGAACAGATACAGGAGAGTAATTAGTAAAAGAAGTAAAGTCACTTCCATTATAATAGAGATTCTACCTGAGCAGGTGAGTCCAACAGCTTTGCCAGGTGAGCAGGTGTTCCTGTCTGAGTCTGAGCTGTCACAGTCCAGGAGACCAGACTCGGTGCCTCCACACTGGAACTCTTTGGTCCACAATGGAGCCTCCAGGTCTCCATAGAGCGCCCCCTGGAGGACTGAAGGAGGCCCACAGCCAAGCTCCCTACAGACCACCTCAGCATCCTGCAGGTTAAAGTCATCTTCACACACCGAGGACCACGACTGGTTAGTCTTCACCTCCAGTCTGCCTGAACACAGACTGGTACCATTCACCAGCCTGACGGAGTCTGGAGAGAGGATAGAGATATTTAATGGATAGTTAAAACTTGAACTCTCTGATTCAGATCGTTGACCCTCTCAGTCTCTACAACCAGCCAGTGAACAGCAACAGAAAATCTCAGTCCAGACTTTTCTGCTGTGTTCTCTGTTGTTGGCTGAATAAGATATCACTCCTGCCTTGCTGCATGCACCTACAACAAAGTGACATCTGTGCCAGGTGGAAAGTGAAACTGGGAACTTATTCTTGATGACTTCTCCTTGATCTACTGAGGCTTGGATGACACCTTGTTGGTACGTTGCTTTGGACAAAAACATCAGTGAAATGTAAATGCAGGTGAAAAGACTGTAGACATTACAGATATAGCTGATGTATCTGCTGATGTTACCTGAGCACTTGATCTCCAGGTTATGATGAGAAATGTCCCAGGCTGTAGATATACACTCCCTAACTGCAGACTTGGACTGAAGACAAGTTGATCTAATCCACCATGTAGCTTGGTAAAAGTTAACCTTTCTCCATCCTGTTGAAACAGCTGAGCCACAGTCCAGTTTTCTACACAATTCATCTGCTGTGTTGATATTCCATTTAGATGTTTCACTATACACTTTTCTCCACCTTCCTTGTTGTTTCATCTCCAGTTGACCAGCACAGCGACTGGATCCTCCCTCCAGCCGGATATTATGGAGCTCTGAGCAGACAGGAGTAATTGGTGAAAACAGATGAAGTCACATTTATTTAAGTAGAAACTCAAATCAAATCAAACCTGAAGCTCCGCTTCTACCTGAGCAGGTGAGTCCAACAGCTTTATCACATAAAGAGGGGTTCCTGTCTGAGTCTGAGCTGTCACAGTCCAGGAGAGCAGACTCGGTCCCTCCACACTGGAACTCTTTGGTCCACAATGGAGCCTCCAGGTCTCCATAGAGCGCCCCCTGGAGGACTGAAGGAGGCCCACAGCCAAGCTCCCTACAGACCACCTCAGCATCCTGCAGGTCAAAGTCATCTTCACACACCGAGGACCACGACTGGTTAGACTGGTTAGTCTGGTTAGTCTGGTCAGACTTCACCTCCAGTCTGCCTGAACACAGACTAGTACCATTCACCAGCCTGACGGAGTCTGGAGAGGAAGAGAGAAAACGAGTGAGATAGAAAGACAGAAAAACGTGCAGACAGAGAGTTTGCATTTGAAGTATAATTGCAGTGGCCGTTCAAACTATGAGGTTTAGAACGGGCTGAATGTTTGGCCAGTGATGTTGCTGCTTGCAGCGTTCGCGGACCGCTCATACAAACTTCACACTTGACTCTGAGCTTCTCTGAGTCCTAAGAAAACACTTCAACCACCAGGTGGATAGAAAAGAGAAAGAGGGCAAGACCTTCTCTCTTGAGCTCTCTTCAGTCTCCTTATGCCTCCACTTCTGCCGTTTTTTTGTGTGCACAACCAAGCACAACACTAGCAATGCCATCGAGGACTGAGAGACTGTCCAAAAGTGTCATCTTGTCCCACCCAGCTCCATTAGTGGAGGAGGAACAGTCCTACTGGTGGCGGCTGTCGGATGAATATCAGTATGGAAGGTCTGAAACACCGAGCCTTCAGAAACAAGCCCACTTATGAGCTTTCTTTGTATTTGTGTTTTTGTGTTGTAGCTGCTGATGTTGTTACCTGAGCAGATGATCGCCAAAGTTCTGGGAATCACTGTGGACCTTTTTGTTAAACATTTCTTCAGTCTAGATTCAGAGTAAAGACAGGAACTTGGCATACTCCATGAAGCTTCACGCGACGATGAGGAAGTCCCAACCGCAGAACCACAGTCCAGATGTTTACAAACTACATCTGCTGACTTCAGGGTCCAGGCACGGTCATCAACATATGTCCAACCTGCCTGGCGTTTCACCTGTAGCCCACCAGAACAGCGGCTGGATCCTCCCACCAACCGGATATCATCAATCTCTGAACACAGGTAAGACAGTAATTAGTGAAATTATCTCTTCTGTGATTCTTCATTTGTATAATTTCTCTGTTTACCTCTGAAAATATCATCATCGTCTGTGTGGAGGCCTGGGGAGGATCCTGAAAATTAAAAACATCAATGCAAAGGGTGATGATGAGTTGTCCTGGTCTGGACAAGTCTGGCAGAAAGGTAGCAGCAGAAGCATCCCTTCACAGATTTCTACTGAGTTATCGTACAAACGAGCCATCAGAACAGATCTAGTGCTCACAACACTCATGGTTCAAACGTCAGTGGGACCCAACTAATCCCATTCAGATACTGTATTCTTGAATCCAGGACCAGATGTTGTTTTGCTGGACTTCTCTGTGAGACCAGGATCAGGATCAGGTCAGGTTGTGTTGGAGAGAATCCTTCAGAGTGGATTACTTCTTAATGCGACTCCTTTTAGTAAATATGATAAAAAAGTTATTTTCATAAAAATCTCACTATATCCTGACAGTAGTACCTGAGAATTACGTTAGTCTGCCAATCAATCAATCAATCAATCAATCAATCAATCAATCAATCAATCAATCAATCAATCATTCAATTACTTAATTAATTAATCAATCAATCAATCAATTGATTAATCAATACATTTTTTGTGTGTATATTTACATGTGTGTATATGCAGTATATATATACGTATATTTATATATACACGTATATATATACGTGTATATATATATATACATAAAATATGTATATACAGGATTATTGTATGTATATATACATATGCATGTACTGCATGTACAGTATGTATCTATACACATACAGTATATACATACAGTATCTATATGTGTATATATACATATGTATATAAACACATATTTACATGTTTTTATGCACATATACAGTACATATGTATACAGTATATGCACATATACTATACATCGTATACAGTATATATACAGTGTGTCTAAAAGATATCTCTCTCTATATATGTGTGTGTGTGTGTGTTTGTGTGTGTTTATATCTCGATATATATATATATATCTCGATATATATATTGATATACACACATGTATAGGGTCAAAATAAAATAAATACTCAACTCAACATACTCAACATACTTAAAATGAAATAGTACTAATACTGTGACAGATAGTGAAATGTGTTGTTTTTACCAACAGTAATGGATCGTTATATGATTGTTTTGGGCTTTTTGGACATTTTGGCCATCTTTTATTTCTAGCTGTAGCCACCAGGGGGCGATACCAAACTACTGCTTGTGTGTCTGTGTTTCTACCAAAGTTCTGGGTACAGAAATACTGTCGGTACTGAAATACTAACCCTAACCCCACAGTGACATTGTGAGTGGCGCTCAGTTATGATGAAGGTCGTGGGAAGCTGAGTGTTAGTAAAAGCAATGTGTAACCAAGCTATAACTGGTCCATACAGAGACGTGGCCATGGCTGAGAGATCAGTGAAGTCCAGATTTTTTCTGTTAATGGAGCTGATTTACTGCGTTAACAGACGGGAAAAATGACACCACCTCACCATCGCTGAACTGAAGCTAGACTGAACAGAATGCAGTGTGAGAGGAACCATTATACATGTAATAATATGATGGTTCCTCTCACCTACAATATTTAATTTCACCATCACACATTACTTCTAGAGCCACTTAGAGCCACACCATAAACATTCAGATCAGCAGTGGTATTTGTACCAGTGAGTGTGCGCTCTTAATGATTATGCCTGTAATAATCATTTTTTGACAGGAGCAGGCCCATGGTCTCATAGTCTCACCCAGACTACATCAACAAGTAATCATTAAATACGTTCAGTGCGTCGGCAGGTATCGGCCATCACTGTTAGATTCTGAGTTTCTACAGTGAATAAAAGATACGAGGAGATACTGGGTTTGGGATCCTCCTCCCCCAAGAACAAATGAAGGTTTTTGACCTAAAACGATGCAATTTAACATCTTTTTTGAGCATCATGATAACAGCCAGAAAACTTAAAGATAAAACTTGTTCTAGTTAAATTATTAATTTATTAATTTACATGTTTCACAGCCTCCGTCTGAACATTTAATTCTTCTGGAAATATTTTCCCTGTAAAATCATATTCTGCAAATCAAAAGAGCAGATTCAGATTCAAATGTTTAAATAATGTTTCATTAATTATATTTTTTCACAAATTTTGACAAGTATGACAAACCTTTTTTTTCTACTTACAAAAGTAAGCGTATTGATAAATTACAGCACCCTCATTCACAGCCACCTCCCCAACGCTGTGCTGTACGTTGGCTCATCCACATTTATCATTTAAGCCCCAGTGTTCCTGTAATATCACATAATATCCATACAGGGACTGAGAATATACTGTAAGTGGAAGTGTTTATTGATTTTATAGTGAATTTAACAGTCTACTTTACACCCTCTTATATAATATGGTATAATAATAATAATAATAATTTTCAGATATTAATTTCATTAATTGATGTTTCTGTCATCCGTGCTGTATTTATATCTTATGCTTTAACAAATCTTTATCTTAGTTTTAATTGGTCGTATCATATAGTAGCAGACACTCTGCTCTGATTGTTGATCTGATTATAACACAGTATGTTTCTCCTTTTTAATATTAATCCTCTAGGGTCTGTCGGTCTGTGCATCCTGTCCAGAGGTTCTTCAGAGTCTGACACCAGTACCAGCACACCCAGCAGCTGGATCAGAGACTACGTGAGTTTTTGCTGTTTGGTCTCTGCCTCCAGCCCAGTATAGAGGCATCCTGAAAGCACACAGCTTCTCTCAGCTCTCTGCCTCACTCGTTCAGAGTTTCAGACGTCCGTCATTAAACCAGAGTCCTACCTGAGCTCCAGAGCAGCAGAAACACAATCAGCCCTCTGTGATCCATGTCCTCTCCATGTGTCGGCCACTGTGTCTCCGTCTTCTGATGTCTCTCTATCAGACCAACAACCAGGTCCAGCCCTCTGAGAGGTTTCTATGAACTGTTCACATCTACTTCAGGTCACGTTTTGGCTGTTGCCTCTCAGGACCTGTGATACCTTATTATATATTGTATAGATGTATTTGGTTAAATATGAAAATTGAAGTAATCCTTGCTAGTAATACTCAAGAAGACACATAGCATTTAGCAGAAAGTTTCCTGAAACAAAGGCTAAAAGGTTTAATGTTGCTTCTGGTTTGAAATATGATCCATGAGGTACAACCTGGTCACAGACAGGATGTGGACAGTTCATCCTGAAAATCATCATATAACACTCAGTTATCTAAAAGTTCAGTGCATAATGTGTTTTTACCAACTGTGGCCGTGAAGCTGGTATTGTTTTCACCTCGTGGGTCTGTGTGTGTGTGTGGACACAGTTTGTGGCCGTGATAGCATCACAACCGTGCAGCATGCAGTCACGAAACTTTACAGATGTGTAGTTGAGATCAAAATGAAGGCAGAGGTCCCAGAGTTGGGGGGTAGAACGAGGGGAGGGGATTTGGTGTCGCGGCTAGTGGGATCCCATCGCAAGATGATCTCTAGTTAGTATTATTATTAGCAGTAGTAGTAGTATTAATAAATAAATATGTTTACATTCATATAGACAATTTCAGGCTTTTTAATTTGAAAATACTGTTTCCTGTGGCAGATTTCTTCAGTGATACTGTAGGTTGCTACGGTGATCATGGGAAACATTTCTGTAATAATTGAGCTGAGCTATCACCATCTAGTCGCTGTAATTAGAGCTTCAAAACAGACAGACTTATTATTTCCTTGAGCCACTGACCATGCATGGAGGCCACAACACGTTTGACCTTATTCTTTACTGGTTGACCTCCAAAACAAGCTGAAGCATCATGTGATCATTAAGCTGGGTATCAGCAACTGATTTTCAATCAGTGAAGAAAGTCTACCTCAGCAAGCTTCAGTTTCAGAGTATGAGGGGTCAAACTGAACTCAGACTGAGGCCATTTGAAACCGAAGGGTTAAAACTTATCAGCTCTGCTCTTTGGTTAGATGTGCAGTTTCCTCTTCATTTTTTAATCACTTTATCATATGGTTTCTCTCCGTCAGTATGTATCTCTATGTCAGTGCCCACACTTTGCTAACAGGAAGCTGCCAGTTATAATCAGATAGTAACACTGTGCAGCCTGGTGATGTTTTTAACATCAGTAAATATCAAGTACTGCAGTAACATTTACTTAATGAAACTGGAATGTGTTTCAGCAAAATGTGATGTTTCTACCATTTGGGAAACCTGAATGGGAAAATATTTTAATTATAACTTAAAGATGCTAAATTGGATATCCAGAGCATCAATATCCAGTCCCCTCCGAAGGAACAGTGAGGTCAGTTCCTTTATTTCTGCTGTACACTGAAAACATTTGTCTTTGACATCAACAGATAATGTGACACCAGAAGTCAGTATTTCAGCTTCTACTTCCAGATATTTACAGTACAGGGTCTATACCAGAAGAGGACCACCACTCATTAGCTATAAGAAGAGGAAGGACAGACTGGAACCAGACTACAAGGACAGAGACCAGGATCAACAGGTCTGGGACAAAGTTTTCTGGACCGATGAGACAAAGATGAACCTTTACCAAAGTGATGGAGAAAGAAAGGATCAGCAGCTCATCTGTGAAACCCGGTGGAGGTAATGTCCTGGTTGGGCTGCAGGGCTTCTTCTGGGACGGATCAATGATCTTCATTGATGATGGAACACATGATGGCAGCAGCTACATGAACTCAGGACTCTACAGAAACATTTAGTCTGACAGTTTAAAGAGAGATGAACCAAACTGATCAGGAGATCCTTCATCATGCAGCCAGACGACGAGCCAAAACCCCCTGAGACCACGAGGAGTTCATCAGGGGGAGAAGAGGAAAGTTTTAGACTGGACCAGTCTGCAGACTGGAACCCTGTTGATCAGCATTTTACCTGCTGAAGAGGAAACAAACAATTACTGAAAGAGGCTGTGATAGACTGGAAAAGCACCACAGAAGAAGAATGTAAAGGTTTGGTGGTGTCAGTGGGTTGCAGGACTGATGCAGTTATTACAACTAAATATGAAGTATTATTGACTTTCATCTATCTGTTCCTGTACGCTGGCTCACCTAAAAATGTCTCTCATATTCATCTTATGGTGTCAAACCCAGATGTTTTCAGTGTCAAACCCAGATGTTTTCATTGGACAGCAAAAATACAGAATTGGCCTCACTGCTCCCGTAGTCTTGCTTAGTTTAGATTTTAGGTCATGTTTGTTCGTATGAGCGTGCCCCACTGGCTCGCTCACTGCCTCCACCGAAAGCATCGTCATGGAGGAGTATCACCCAGCGCCCGGTCCCCCTCATATATACACTGTTATCAGTGTCGGCACTTTTACCGCTGTTTGCAGTGTTGGTGCTGTGAGGAATGTTAGCTGCGAGCCGTCTGGTTTTCCGTCATCGTGCTGAGAGCCGTTGAGAGGCAATAGAAATGCCCAGTCCCATATTTAGCACCTTTGGCCCCATTTAATAGCATGATGTAGTTTCTTTGCTGGTTTTAGAGTACATTTAGAGTCAGGTCCAGGCTCCAGACTGCATTAGTTTTAATTTGCCAGACTATAGACTTTCTAAAAGACAGACGAAAGCGTTTATATCAAGAGATATTTAGGACGTGAGCGAGGTTTATCAGTGTCATGTTGATTTCTGATCATATTCTCTGATCAGCAGACTCAGGAGTGAAACTCCTCCTCATCTTCTGAATATCAAACACCTCAGTTCACCTCTCTCTATATATTTTTCGATATATTTTTTCATTAATGGAGCATGGCTGCTGAAGTTAACTTCAATCCATTCAGTTACAATAGATATGAAATCAATATTTCATATCTAGATTTTTATATTTTACAGTGTAAAAACCCCCAAATTAAATGATATAGGACCTTCCCAAACTGCTCCTGCAGCATCATCCTTCTCTCCACTCTTCATTCATATCTTCAACATGCGTTTCCTCCAAAATGTGGTTCCAGAGTTGATGGGGATGCAGGTGTGAGCAGGTCCGGTCATGAGCAAACATCAAATATGATTATCTAAATCAATATTGATAAAATTAGCTATATAATAATAATATCAGGGCAATAAACTATCAATTATCAATTTGATTAATAGCTATAACCAAACGAATCACCATATCAGTCAGTAGCAGAAGTTGAAGGATTTAGTCCTCGTCAGCAGAGGCCAGCGTGTTTAAACCACAAGCATTTATTTACAAGTTAATGGAGGTAAAACACACAATATTGATCTAACTGAGTTATCAACTAACTAACCCAAATCCAATAATAACCACACAGGGCACCATTATGTTGGCCATGCAGGTAGGAGCAGGTCTGGTTATTAGCAAATATTAACGCTAATTATTAATATCAATAAAATGTGTATCAAATTCAGATCAGATCAGATCCGAACAAAGCAACATGTGAGCATGAACTCTGAAGCTCGCTCTGTTCAGAGTACACATGACTGCAGTATGTGGAGGATCATGTGCTGGGTCAGAGAGGCCGTTAGTAGAAATGTGTGAAGCACAACTACGTTAACATTAATATCATCAATACATGAACAATGGCAAAGTTAAACAGTCCATGGGCTGAGTTCAGGACTAAAGGATCCTGGGAAACTGAGTTCAACGGCTCAGAGGCCATTTTGAGTGGCAAGTCCAAACAACAATGAAAATCACAGAAATCAGGCTCCCTCCAACAATGCTCATTAATATGTGTCCAAAGAAAATCATATACATACATACATCATGTTTTTAAATATACAGTGTATTTGTGGTAGACAGGTGTACCACAAAGCAATTTGTCTCTGAAGAAGAAAGAAATTAAATGCAGCCTCTGTGTGGGAGTGGGTTCAGGCCCCAAATTCAGTGGTACCGAGTGGGTCTGGGTCGCATCTGGGTCTCGGTTCAGATTTGTGCAAACCCTAGTAATTACACATGGGAGGTGTAGAGATTACATTCATCATTTACAGCTTTTCAAAATCTGCTCTGGGGTCCGGCCTCTTCGCCTATCGGGTCTTCAGAACTGGAACCACCAAGACCTTAATCCTTAATCTCAGGGTTCTTCTCTCATCCAGGATTCTGGCTTCTGCTGGCCTGGAAAGATGTGACAGCAAACATGGTTTACTGCTGAAATGCCTGGTCCCTTCTAACTACATATATACCGCTAAATAGTCAGTTGAGCCCAACCCTCCGAGACGTGCAGTACCGTCGAGCTGCAGCAGGGGCGGTGATGAGCAGCATCAGACCCAGCAGGAGGACAAGTCTGACGGTCACCTCGGTTAGAGAGGCTGACACTGATTTTAAATCAACGTCAGATCATTTTAGTTAAAGGTCAAGCTGCCTTAAGTCCCTTTAAACCACTGAATAAAAATAATGTTCAATATTTATTATGTTTTTAAATTCAAATGAACATTTTAGCTGAATAAACAATTAAAAAACATGTAATTGTTGCTTTGAGACACTAACAAACTGATGTGCATCTGCTTTAATGTGGAGCTCATTAAATGTGACGGGACATCATGTGGAGCTGAGAGCAGACTGCTGTATCGTCTAAATCTCACAGCCAAAGTCAAATATCTGCTTTCTTGTTCTGTTTGGTCCCAAACTAACCTACAAGTTTCACCTGTGTGTTTATCTGTGTCTTTATGTTGACTTTGTTTGCATTCATGCATGTCTAAATATTGCTTTACATTGAAGATGATGAAGATGAAGAGTGTCATTTTCTGACGATTTTTATTCAGGAATGTTTGACTCAGATTGTCTGAAGTTTCCTGAGACAGTGAGACCGAGCAGCTGGCTCTCAGAAGAGAGTTATAGGAGAAAACATGGAGGTGATGAACAGCTGGACTCCGCCCGGTGGGTGGAGCCTGCAGCAGAGAACAGGAAGTGGGCAGAGTGATTGACAGCTGACAGGGAGCAGTTCAGTGCTGTGCTGGAGGTGGTGGAGATGAGCTGGAAGGAGCCTCCTGGGTAATGTGAAATGAAATGTGTTCATCCACCGTTTTACAGCCGCTCCTTCCTACAGCAGCCATGTTCACACACCTGAGAGCAGGTAGCCCTGATGTAATGGAGACATGTTTCCCCGCTGAGCTGAGCCGAGCCAAACCGAGCCAAACCGAGCCAGCATGTGTGTGGAGAGGGACTGTAATGTAGTGTACACTGGAGAAGTCCCCACGCTGTGTAGTGGCTGGTGGAAAAGCTTTTACACAATTTACCCTACGAAGCTAAAAGAAAACCTAAAGAAAATAGCATCATAGGCCCGTAGGTGTGGATGTGAGCGTGAATGGTTGTCTGTCTCTATGTGGTCTGTCTCTATGTTGTCTGTCTCTATGTGGTCTGTCTCTATGTTGTCTGTCTCTATGTTGTCTGTCTCTATGTGGTCTGTCTCTATGTTGTCTGTCTATATGTGGTCTGTCTCTATGTTGTCTGTCTCTATGTGGTCTGTCTCTATGTTGTCTGTCTCTATGTTGTCTGTCTCTATGTGGTCTGTCTCTATGTGGTCTGTCTCTATGTGGTCTGTCTCTATGTGGTCTGTCTCTATGTTGTCTGTCTCTATGTGTCCTGTGATGGACTGTCTACCTGTCCATGGTGACCCGTCTTGTGTCTGTCTCTATTTCCTGTACTGCCCGCCAGGACCGCCTTCGCCCAATGCCAGCTGGGATCGGCTTCGCCCCCGAGACCCCTAACGGGATAAGTGGTTGACGATGGATGGATGTTTCTCCTGTAATAGATAGATAGATAGATGGATACTTTATTGATCCCAAGTTGGGAAATTGTGGGTAATTGTAATATTAATACTCTAGAGTCCGTCGGTCTGTGCATCCTGTCCAGAGGTTCTTTAGAACCTGACACCAGTACCAGCACATCGAGCAGCTGGATCAGAGTTTCACACCTGAGTGAACACATGCTGTTTGGTCTCTGCCTCCGACCCAGTATAGAAGCATCCTGAAATTCTGTCAAAAAATTGAATCGAAGGCAACTGGACTTAGATTTGTCTCTGAAGACGTTTCGCCCCTTATCCAAGTGGCTTCATCAGTTCCAACTGACTAGTCTGACTAGTCCCCCTAGTCACTAGTCTGCTAGCCCTAGCACCCATCCCCACACAGCAGACTAGTCTGACTAGTCCCCACACTAGTCAGACTAGTCTGTCTAGTCCCCACACTAGTCAGACTGTAGCTACGTCTTTAATTTCTAGATTTTTTAAATCTTCATCTATAATTTTCATCTTCAGTTGGAGGTCCGTGTGTTTTGTCCTGTCAGATTAAAGCTGAACAAATATATTTATAATGTATATATATGTAGTCTAATGCACAGTCCGGTTCCACCGCTTTATCATTCATTAAGGAAATCAGTCTAGTAAACAAAGAGTTAATGGACACTGAATAAATGTTTATGTTGTTGACACTTTCTCCAGCTCTGACTTTTTTTAAAGATAAACGTGTCAGCATATACACACATTAATATCTCTAGGTTGACTGGGTTAAAATGGAGGCTCTGCCTTTTATTCACCTGTTGCCATGGTGAATGATACCATCAGGGCTCCACTGATGATGGCATTTTATTTTTAACCTCCTCAGAGTTGATTGAACTGACTCTGATCAGCTGTTCTAGACCTGAAAGCTCTGAGCGCCCCCCTCAGGATTAGTCACCTCAGAGGTCGGGGTTAGGCTCAGAGTTAAACCTGCTTTCTGAAACTGCTGTTTATACCGCGAACCACAGTGTAATTCACCCTAATCTATGACCGTCACGTGTCGCGACTTGGGTGTGTGATGCAGCGATGTCAAGGCAGGTGTGCTGCTCACGACCAAAGGAAGCCTGAGAGTGTTGAGTGTGAAGTTGTTTGTGTGAACGGTTGTCGAGAAAGCTGCAAGCAGCAACACCGCAGGCCAAAGAGCTGTGAACAGGCGTGTTTTCAACCGCCGCTGCTCTAGTTTTGTCTGCTGGATGTCTCAGTAGGTAAAACACTTCCTCCACGTATAAGGTGATAATCTGTCAGATGTCGTGTTTGCAGCTCGTTCCTCTGGCTTCATCGTCGGTCCTGTTGTTACACTGTTGGTCTGTTTGTTTGAGTCTGAAGCAGACTTTCTTTCATTCATGTTTCCGGCTCTTCCAGTCATCGCCCTGCCAGCAATCAGTGATTTTCTCATCAGCAGACCGCTCAGTCGATGCAAGATTTATTAATTATGATGCATTTTAAACAGCTCAGAAACATTAACAACACATTATGTCTGTAATTTGGTTTCAGTGGCTTAGAAGCCATCACTGACTCCTAACTGTTCACACATTAAGTTGATTATTTTAGCCCTTAAATTCTTCATACATTTCTCTGAAAACTTATATTAAAATTATGTCTGACAGTCATTTTAAGCAAAACACACAGACCACAGTTATGGAGGACGGGAACCTGCCAAAGTCAGAAATAAATAAATAAACTTGATACATAAATAAACAGATTAAATGTAACAAAATAATATTAAAAAAATAAATGTAACCATTTATTAATTGATCAAATGTGACATAAATTGATATTTCTGTTTTAATTTGCTTTTCTTTATTTATCTTTGTATTAATTCCCTTAGATATTTACTCCTCTGTTTAATCTGTATTCAATTTGAAATGTACTTAATTATTTTGCATTATTTATCTATTTATTTCTTCATTCATTTTTGCTCATAATGGGAAGCTCCAGGCTGATACTGGCGGGAAACGTGTCACGCCTCTGAAATAATGTGAAATGTGTAAAGAAAAGAAGAGAGAAATAAATGAGTTTGGGAGAATAAATAATAGGTGAAATGCAAAGGGGAAAAATGTAATTACTTAATAAAAAAGTAAATGCAAAGATTAAAAAAATCTAAAAATAAATACATAAATAAATAAAAGGAAAATTAAACAAGAGTAAATAAATAAGGTAATTAATGCAAATCTAAATTAATAAAGAATTACATTAAAAGAGAAATATCAATTTATGTCGCATTTTATCAATTGATTATTGGCTACAGTTATTTTTAAATATTATTTGTGCTACTTTTAATGACATTAATCATTTATCAGATAATTTATTAATGATTTATGTTGATTTTGGCAGGTTCGGTCCTCCATACAGAGACAGCAGAAGTTCCCTCTTTTCCCTCGTCCTCGTCACTTAACTGTTGTATTCATTACTCTTATAGAGGATGAAGAACACAGTTTTTCTTTGGCTGGCTCTGCAGATTATATGATGCTGCAACAGATCACTCAGCAGATTATATATAATACAACAAAATGTCTCATTGTCCTCACTTTATCATCTTTATAATCAATTTCAGAGCTCTGCTGTGATTTGACTGTGAGAGCTGAGCCGTCCATCCTGATGATCCTACTCTGTCCCCTGGGCTCCTGCCTCTTCACCCAGCAAGTCACCAGCACCACCAAGGTAATCCAGCTCCATGTTGTCTTCTCATCTTGGTTTCTGTCCTCTGGTGGCCTAGAGAGACATGACGGAAAACGTCTTAAAGTCACAGACTACCTGCTCCTGTCTAAATACATATAGGACTCAACTGTACCCTCCAGTCCTGTAGGAGGCATGCTTGTTTGTGGACCTAAAATTGAAAGCATGAGTGATTGTTAGCTACCATATATCCTCAAATGAAATCTGGTAAAACATTGAAATCAGCTGCACAAGTGGTTAATTCAGTATAATGTGTATATATTTCTGTCGGAGCCAAAAAATGATGAAACGATGACACATACTGAGGATGGAGGATAGTTTACTGTTATGAACGCTGGGGTCGCTGCGTTAATGGTAAATTTCCCCACTGTGGGACTAATAAAGGAATATCTTATCTTATCTTATCTTATCTTATCTTATCTTAATGGCCTGACCCGGCCACAGGTATATAGGTCGGATGTGCTTTTGTTGGCGTTTTTGACCACAGTGGCGCTGATAACTTGTTTATCGTGTTGTGTGGTTTTGCTTGTTTTTCAGTGATTTCTTTGTTATGGCACTATCATGAATAAACTGCCCGTTCTGCTGAAAGCAAGAAGCCTGAAGGTCAGTTTTGTTCAACACAGCACGCAGCAAGAGGTCAAACGTGGCGGTCCAGGGCTAATTACCTCAGTAGCTTAAAGTAATAGACTTAGCTGCTACTATAAATTCCATAATACATATTTTAAGGCACTAATTTGATCAAAAGAAGAACAGAGTAATTTGATACTCTGCTGCCGTCAGTTTCTCTTTTTAACAGAAATTGTTTTTATTCACTTCCACTCACCACTACTTTGACGTTTTATTGTTTTTTTTTTCTCTATAGCTGTTACGCCATCATCAGTGGAAAAAAAAGCATTTTCTGCACATTTTCTGTTTCAAATTAAAATCCAACCATGAAAGAGAGGGATGAGCCACTGGAAGGCTTTTAATGTGAAAGTGTAGGAAGTGTTGAATTTTATACGTAGCATTTAGCTTTTGTTTTCCCCACAGTACCAAACACAGACCATGCTGTGATCCCAAAGTACACTAAACACTGAATGTTGGATATTACCTACAGTCCTAACACTGATGTGTAAAGTACCTTGTAGTAGTAAAACAGGGCAGTACTGGACACCACAAGCAGCACCAGGAGGACAACCAGTCTGATGATCAGATGTGTTACCGAGGCTGGAACAGATTCATAATCATTATTACATCAGTTCATACAGGAACAAGTGTGCAGCATTTTCCCCTAAAGCTGAAGTTGCTTCATTAAAATTATTTTTATAGCAGCATTGAATATGAAGACATTGCTGTCTCGTGATGTTTTATATAATTCAGAATACTTTAAAGCCTGCGTTCGTTGTCAGTGTCACCTTTCCCTGTTTGACTCAGATTCTCTATGAAGTTACCTGAGACAGTGAGATAGAGCGGCCGGCTCTCAGATGAGAAGTTGGAGGAGAAAACGTAGAGGTGATAAACACAGCGGTACTGCCCTCGGTGGGTGGAGCCTGCAGCAGAGAACAGGAAGTGGGCAGAGTGATTGACAGCTGGCAGGGTGTAGTCCTGTGATGTAGCTGAGGTGGTCAGAATAAGCTGGAAGGATCCTCCTGGGTACTGTGACAGGATGGAGCAGCTGATGGTGAAGCTGGAGCCCATGAGCACCTGAAGCCCCTGCTGCGTGGCCTCAGAAACCCCGTCAATGTGGGTCGCGAAGGAGATGTTTGGCTGAGCCAGAAAATCTGTTAACACAGTGGAAGATGAAACATGAATCATCTTTATTTGTTTTGTCAAAGTGATGAAACCTGAGCACAGAACAATGACAGGATTAGTTTATTAGCAGGAGCCGTGGGAAATGGAGGACTCTTGGATTCATATTTAATATGGAGAACTTAGAGTAACTGCTCATTGGAAACGTAAAGGATAAGGATAGGTTACCTGAGCAGATCACCTCCACAGTGGTGGAGCTTTCCTTGTCACTAGGTAGCTCTAAACACTCCCGTAGCATCAGGTCAGACTGAACACAAGAATGATGGATCCACCACATCGGCATTTCAGAAGTGTCCCTCTGTTTTTCTGAAACAGCAGAACCACAGTCCAGCCGATTACACACTGCAGGTGCTATCCTCTGGTCCCTTTCAAAGTCCCAGTCAAACACTGGTCTCCACTCTCCATGTTGCTTCATCTCTAGTGTACCATCACAGCGACTGGAACCTCCCACCAACCTGACATCATCAGGCTCTGAACAGAGACAGGAGAATAATACAGTAAATTAATAATGTTGCATTAATGAAATCAAACCTGAAGCTCCTCTCTTACCTGAGCAGGTGAGTCCAACAGCTTTGCCAGGTGAGCAGGTGTTCCTGTCTGAGTCTGAGCTGTCACAGTCCAGGAGACCAGACTCGGTGCCTCCACACTGGAACTCTTTGGTCCACAATGGAGCCTCCAGGTCTCCATAGAGCGCCCCCTGGAGGACTGAAGGAGGCCCACAGCCAAGCTCCCTACAGACCACCTCAGCATCCTGCAGGTCAAAGTCATCTTCACAGACCAAGGACCACGACTGGTTAGTCTGGTTGGTCTGGTTAGACCTCACCTCCAGTCTGCCTGAACACAGACTAGTACCATTCACCAGCCTGACGGAGTCTGGAGAGGAAGAGAGAAAACGAGTGAGAAAGAAAGACAGAAAAATATGCAGACAGAGTTTGCCTTTTTTTAAGTGCAGTGGCCGTTCAAACTATGAGGTTTAGAACGGGCCGAATGCTTGGCCAGTGATGTTGCTGCTTGCAGCGCTCTCGGACCTCTCATACAAACTTCACAGTCGACTCTGAGCTTCTTTGAGTCCTAAGAAAACACCTCCCATGACATAGTTGCATCACACACTCAAGTTGTAGCTGCTCAGAAACACTAGTGAAATACACTGTGGTTCACAGGAAAAAACACCAGGGGCAGACTTGAGCCTCTAACAGCTATAGATTTATTAGGACGTTTCCATATGAAAAATATTGACTTGTGTTACTATTCTAACTCATTGTAACCCCAAAATTTCTTACAAAAGGCCCCAAAGCACTGAGAATATATGCAACTCAACGGTAGCATTTTCTGTTTGTACAGTACTGTATGTTCACCTATATGAACTAAAGCCAACACCAAACTGTCATCAGTGTTCGCTTGGCAAGAAGAGGACCTGACTGGGTCCTTGTAGCAAATGTGGTCAACAAGCCGAGGATTCAGGTGGGCCTGCATCCCTTCTCAGTATATGTTGAGGATTGTTGGCATGGACTATATAAGAAGTACTGACAACTGCTGGCCAATAGGAAGAATGTAAGTTTAAGGTACTTCACTTGTCTGAACTGGTCTGTTTGTTAGTAGCTGGTGTTTATCCATAAGGCTTTGGTCAGTTTAAGGTAAACTTCATCCCTGCCTGAAAAAAACACAGCTTCCTTCATTTCAATGAGTCCAGTCTGGTGAAGCAGCCAGCGTACCAACACAGAGGCCTTCAGCAGAAAAACTGCAGAGGCAAATCAAACATGAACAAAGACTCATACTGCTGCATATACCTGTAACTTCACCACTAAATTTCTGCTGGGCACCTTGTGATCATCACAAAACTTCTTAGACTGGATCTCATGTCTCATCAGTGCCTGAAGCTCCACACCCACCTACCCAGTTCCCTTCATTGTTTAAAACCGGACTGTTTCCATGTTGGTTAAAGCCTCAGCTCTCAACAACTAATCATCTCATCTGTACTGCCGTGACAACATCTGCTTGGAAGTAAAGGATTGAGCATTTTTCTCTTTTCTCAAAGTGGCAGCTATTTCTTTACTAGTCTAATGACCAGACAGGGAAGTGATTTTAAGGTTTGCTGTTAAAGTGATTTCCATGTATAGTCTTACCTGAGCAGGTGACCTTCAGACTGAAGTAACTGTAAGTATCAGGCAGTATTGATGCACATTCCCTGATTGTAGACTCAGACTGACCACAGGAAGATACGATGTTCCATGCATGTGAGGGGTAAAAATCATCTCTTCCTGTTGAAAGAACAGAACCACAGTCCAGCTGTCGGCAGACTACAGCTGCAGACATCAGGTTCCAGTTATCGTAGTCGTCAGTCGCTGTTCTCCAGTCTCCCTTGTGTTTCATCTCAAGTCTACCGACACAGCGACTGGCTCCTCCAACCAACCGGACCTCATCGGGCTCTGAACAGATACAGGAGAGTAATTAGTAAAAGAAGTAAAGTCACTTCCATTATAATAGAGATTCTACCTGAGCAGGTGAGTCCAACAGCTTTATCACATAAAGAGGGGTTCCTGTCTGAGTCTGAGCTGTCACAGTCCAGGAGACCAGACTCGGTGCCTCCACACTGGAACTCTTTGGTCCACAATGGAGCCTCCAGGTCTCCATAGAGCGCCCCCTGGAGGACTGAAGGAGGCCCACAGCCAAGCTCCCTACAGACCACCTCAGCATCCTGCAGGTCAAAGTCATCTTCACACACCGAGGACCACGACTGGTTAGTCTTCACCTCCAGTCTGCCTGAACACAGACTGGTACCATTCACCAGCCTGACGGAGTCTGGAGAGAGGATAGAGATATTTAATGGATAGTTAAAACTTGAACTCTCTGATTCAGATCGTTGACCCTCTCAGTCTCTACAACCAGCCAGTGAACAGCAACAGAAAATCTCAGTCCAGACTTTTCTGCTGTGTTCTCTGTTGTTGGCTGAATAAGATATCACTCCTGCCTTGCTGCATGCACCTACAACAAAGTGACATCTGTGCCAGGTGGAAAGTGAAACTGGGAACTTATTCTTGATGACTTCTCCTTGATCTACTGAGGCTTGGATGACACCTTGTTGGTACGTTGCTTTGGACAAAAACATCAGTGAAATGTAAATGCAGGTGAAAAGACTGTAGACATTACAGTTATAGCTGATGTATCTGCTGATGTTACCTGAGCACTTGATCTCCAGGTTATGATGAGAAATGTCCCAGGCTGTAGATATACACTCCCTAACTGCAGACTTGGACTGAAGACAAGTTGATCTAATCCACCATGTAGCTTGGTAAAAGTTAACCTTTCTCCATCCTGTTGAAACAGCTGAGCCACAGTCCAGTTTTCTACACACTTCATCTGCTGTGTTGATATTCCATTCATACGTTGCGTCCTTCACTTTTCTCCACCTTCCTTGTTGTTTCATCTCCAATTCACCAGCACAGCGACTGGATCCTCCCTTCAGCCGGATATTATGGAGCTCTGAGCAGACAGGAGTAATTGGTGAAAACAGATGAAGTCACATTTATTTAAGTAGAAACTCAAATCAAATCAAACCTGAAGCTCCTCTTCTACCTGAGCAGGTGAGTCCAACAGCTTTATCACATAAAGAGGGGTTCCTGTCTGAGTCTGAGCTGTCACAGTCCAGGAGAGCAGACTCGGTCCCTCCACACTGGAACTCTTTGGTCCACAATGGAGCCTCCAGGTCTCCATAGAGCGCCCCCTGGAGGACTGAAGGAGGCCCACAGCCAAGCTCCCTACAGACCACCTCAGCATCCTGCAGGTCAAAGTCATCTTCACACACCGAGGACCACGACTGGTTAGACTGGTTAGTCTGGTTAGTCTGGTTAGACCTCACCTCCAGTCTGCCTGAACACAGACTAGTACCATTCACCAGCCTGACGGAGTCTGGAGAGGAAGAGAGAAAACGAGTGAGAAAGAAAGACAGAAAAACGTGCAGACAGAGAGTTGCATTTGAAGTATAATTGCAGTGGCCGTTCAAACTATGAGGTTTAGAACAGGCTGAATGTTTGGCCAGTGATGTTGCTGCTTGCAGCGTTCGCAGACTGCTCTTACAAACTTCACAGTCGACTCTGAGCTTCTCCGAGTCCTAAGAAAACACTTCAACCACCAGGTGGATAGAAAAGAGAAAGAGGGCAAGACCTTCTCTCTTGAGCTCTCTTCAGTCTCCTTATGCCTCCACTTCTGCCGTTTTTTTGTGTGCACAACCAAGCACAACACTAGCAATGCCATCGAGGACTGAGAGACTGTCCAAAAGTGTCATCTTGTCCCACCCAGCTCCATTAGTGGAGGAGGAACAGTCCTACTGGTGGCGGCTGTCGGATGAATATCAGTATGGAAGGTCTGAAACACCGAGCCTTCAGAAACAAGCCCACTTATGAGCCTTCTTTGTATTTGTGTTTTTGTGTTGTAGCTGCTGATGTTGTTACCTGAGCAGATGATCTCCAAAGTTCTGGGAATCACTGTGGACCTTTTTGTTAAACATTTCTTCAGTCTAGATTCAGAGTTAAGACAGGAACTTGGCATACTCCATGAAGCTTCACGTGACGATGAGGAAGTCCCAACCGCAGAACCACAGTCCAGATGTTTACAAACTACATCTGCTAACTTCAGGGTCCAGACACGGCTGTTCACCTCTGTCCAACCTGCCTGGCGTTTCACCTGTAGCCCACCAGAACAGCGGCTGGATCCTCCCACCAACCGGATATCATCAATCTCTGAACACAGGTAAGACAGTAATTAGTGAAATTATCTCTTCTGTGATTCTTCATTTGTATAATTTCTCTGTTTACCTCTGAAAATATCCTCATCGTCTGTGTGGAGGCCTGGGGAGGATCCTGAAAATTAAAAACATCAATGCAAAGGGTGATGATGAGTTGTCCTGGTCTGGACAAGTCTGGCAGAAAGGTAGCAGCAGAAGCATCCCTTCACAGATTTCTACTGAGTTATCGTACAAACGAGCCATCAGAACAGATCTAGTGCTCACAACACTCATGGTTCAAACGTCAGTGGGACCCAACTAATCCCATTCAGATACTGTATTCTTGAATCCAGGACCAGATGTTGTTTTGCTGGACTTCTCTGTGAGACCAGGATCAGGATCAGGTCAGGTTGTGTTGGAGAGAATCCTTCAGAGTGGATTACTTCTTAATGCGACTCCTTTTAGTAAATATGATAAAAAAAAGTTATTTTCATAAAAATCTCACTATATCCTGACAGTAGTACCTGAGAATTACGTTAGTCTGCCTCGTCCTAGTGCCTCTAAGTCCACCACGCACAAACCAAAGCAACCAATCAGAGCCGAGCTGCCTAATCAATCAATCAATCAATCAATCAATCAATCAGTCAATCAATCAATCAATCAATCAATCAGTCAGTTTATTAATCAATTAATTTTTTTTTTTGTGTGTGTGTATATATATATGTGTGTGTATATATATATATATATATATATATATATATATACGTATATATATATATATATGTATATATATATATATATATACGTATATATATATACGTATATATATACGTATATATGTATATATATATATATATATATACGTATATATATATATATATATATATATATATATATATATATATATATATATATGTATATATATATATATATACGTATATATATATATATATATATATATATATATATATATATATATATATATATATATATATATACGTATATATATATATATATATATATATATATATATATATATATATATATATATATACGTATATATATATATATATATATAGCCTCACCATCGGTGAACTGAAGCTAGACTGAACAGAATGCAGTGTGAGAGGAACCATTATACATGTAATAATATGATGGTTCCTCTCACCTACAATATTTAATTTCACCATCACACATTACTTCTAGAGCCACTTAGAGCCACACCATAAACATTCAGATCAGCAGTGGTATTTGTACCAGTGAGTGTGCGCTCTTAATGATTATGCCTGTAATAATCATTTTTTGACAGGAGCAGGCCCATGGTCTCATAGTCTCACCCAGACTACATCAACAAGTAATCATTAAATACGTTCAGTGCGTCGGCAGGTATCGGCCATCACTGTTAGATTCTGACTTTCTACAGTGAATAAAAGATACGAGGAGATACTGGGTTTGGGATCCTCCTCCCCCAAGAACAAATGAAGGTTTTTGACCTAAAACGATGCAATTTAACATCTTTTTTGAGCATCATGATAACAGCCAGAAAACTTAAAGATAAAACTTGTTCTAGTTAAATTATTAATTTATTAATTTACATGTTTCACAGCCTCCGTCTGAACATTTCATTCTTCTGGAAATATTTTCCCTGTAAAATCATATTCTGCAAATCAAAAGAGCAGATACAGAAAATGTTTAAATAATGTTTCATTAATTATATTTTTTCACAAATTTTGACAAGTATGACAAACCTTTTTTTTTCTACTTACAAAAGTAAGCGTATTGATAAATTACAGCACCCTCATTCACAGCCACCTCCCCAACGCTGTGCTGTACGTTGGCTCATCCACATTTATCATTTAAGCCCCAGTGTTCCTGTAATATCACATAATATCCATACAGGGACTGAGAATATACTGTAAGTGGAAGTGTTTATTGATTTTATAGTGAATTTAACAGTCTACTTTACACCCTCTTATATAATATGGTATAATAATAATAAGAATAATTTTCAGATATTAATTTCATTAATTGATATTTCTGTCATCCGTGCTGTATTTATATCTTATGCTTTAACAAATCTTTATCTTAGTTTTAATTGGTCGTATCATATAGTAGCAGACACTCTGCTCTGATTGTTGATCTGATTATAACACAGTATGTTTCTCCTTTTTAATATTAATCCTCTAGGGTCTGTCGGTCTGTGCATCCTGTCCAGAGGTTCTCCAGAGTCTGACACCAGTACCAGCACACCCAGCAGCTGGATCAGAGACTACGTGAGTTTTTGCTGTTTGGTCTCTGCCTCCAGCCCAGTATAGAGGCATCCTGAAAGCACACAGCTTCTCTCAGCTCTCTGCCTCACTCGTTCAGAGTTTCAGACGTCCGTCATTAAACCAGAGTCCTACCTGAGCTCCAGAGCAGCAGAAACACAATCAGCCCTCTGTGATCCATGTCCTCTCCATGTGTCGGCCACTGTGTCTCCGTCTTCTGATGTCTCTCTATCAGACCAACAACCAGGTCCAGCCCTCTGAGAGGTTTCTATGAACTGTTCACATCTACTTCAGGTCACGTTTTGGCTGTTGCCTCTCAGGACCTGTGATACCTTATTATATATTGTATAGATGTATTTGGTTAAATATGAAAATTGAAGTTATCCTTGCTAGTAATACTCAAGAAGACACATAGCATTTAGCAGAAAGTTTCCTGAAACAAAGGCTGAAAGGTTTAATGTTGCTTCTGGTTTGAAATATGATCCATGAGGTACAACCTGGTCACAGACAGGATGTGGACAGTTCATCCTGCAAATCATCATATAACACTCAGTTATCTAAAAGTTCAGTGCATAATGTGTTTTTACCAACTGTGGCCGTGAAGCTGGTATTGTTTTCACCTCGTGGGTCTGTGTGTGTGTGTGGACACAGTTTGTGGCCGTGATAGCATCACAACCGTGCAGCATGCAGTCACGAAACTTTACAGATGTGTAGTTGAGATCAAAATGAAGGCAGAGGTCCCAGAGTTGGGGGGGTAGAACGAGGGGAGGGGATTTGGTGTCGCGGCTAGTGGGATCCCATCGCAAGATGATCTCTAGTTAGTATTATTATTAGCAGTAGTAGTAGTATTAATAAATAAATATGTTTACATTCATATAGACAATTTCAGGCTTTTTAATTTGAAAATACTGTTTCCTGTGGCAGATTTCTTCAGTGATACTGTAGGTTGCTACGGTGATCATGGGAAACATTTCTGTAATAATTGAGCTGAGCTATCACCATCTAGTCGCTGTAATTAGAGCTTCAAAACAGACAGACTTATTATTTCCTTGAGCCACTGACCATGCATGGAGGCCACAACACGTTTGACCTTATTCTTTACTGGTTGACCTCCAAAACAAGCTGAAGCATCATGTGATCATTAAGCTGGGTATCAGCAACTGATTTTCAATCAGTGAAGAAAGTCTACCTCAGCAAGCTTCAGTTTCAGAGTATGAGGGGTCAAACTGAACTCAGACTGAGGCCATTTGAAACCGAAGGGTTAAAACTTATCAGCTCTGCTCTTTGGTTAGATGTGCAGTTTCCTCTTCATTTTTTAATCACTTTATCATATGGTTTCTCTCCGTCAGTATGTATCTCTATGTCAGTGCCCACACTTTGCTAACAGGAAGCTGCCAGTTATAATCAGATAGTAACACTGTGCAGCCTGGTGATGTTTTTAACATCAGTAAATATCAAGTACTGCAGTAACATTTACTTAATGAAACTGGAATGTGTTTCAGCAAAATGTGATGTGTTTCTACCATTTGGGAAACCTGAATGGGAAAATATTTTAATTATAACTTAAAGATGCTAAATTGGATATCCAGAGCATCAATATCCAGTCCCCTCCGAAGGAACAGTGAGGTCAGTTCCTTTATTTCTGCTGTACACTGAAAACATTTGTCTTTGACATCAACAGATAATGTGAGACCAGAAGTCAGTATTTCAGCTTCTACTTCCAGATATTTACAGTACAGGGTCTATACCAGAAGAGGACCACCACTCATTAGCTATAAGAAGAGGAAGGACAGACTGGAACCAGACTACAAGGACAGAGACCAGGATCAACAGGTCTGGGACAAAGTTTTCTGGACCGATGAGACAAAGGTGAACCTTTACCAAAGTGATGGAGAAAGAAAGGATCAGCAGCTGATCTGTGAAACCCGGTGGAGGTAATGTCCTGGTTGGGCTGCAGGGCTTCTTCTGGGACGGATCAATGATCTTCATTGATGATGGAACACATGATGGCAGCAGCTACATGAACTCAGGACTCTACAGAAACATTTAGTCTGACAGTTTAAAGAGAGATGAACCAAACTGATCAGGAGATCCTTCATCATGCAGCCAGACGACGAGCCAAAACCCCCTGAGACCACGAGGAGTTCATCAGGGGGAGAAGAGGAAGGTTTTAGACTGGACCAGTCTGCAGACTGGAACCCTGTTGATCAGCATTTTACCAGCTGAAGAGGAAACAAACAACTACTGAAAGAGGCTGTGATAGACTGGAAAAGCACCACAGAAGAAGAATGTAAAGGTTTGGTGGTGTCAGTGGGTTGCAGGACTGATGCAGTTATTACAACTAAATATGAAGTATTATTGACTTCCATCTATCTGTTCCTGTACGCTGGCTCACCTAAAAATGTCTCTCATATTCATCTTATGGTGTCAAACCCAGATGTTTTCAGTGCAAACCCAGATGTTTTCATTGGACAGCAAAAATACAGAATTGGCCTCACTGCTCCCGTAGTCTTGCTTAGTTTAGGTTTTAGGTCATGTTTGTTCGTATGAGCGTGCCCCACTGGCTCGCTCACTGCCTCCACCGAAAGCATCGTCATGGAGGAGTATCACCCAGCGCCCGGTCCCCCTCATATATACACTGTTATCAGTGTCGGCACTTTCACCGCTGTTTGCAGTGTTGGTGCTGTGAGGAATGTTAGCTGCGAGCCGTCTGGTTTTCCGTCATCGTGCTGAGAGCCGTTGAGAGGCAATAGAAATGCCCAGTCCCATATTTAGCACCTTTGGCCCCATTTAATAGCATGATGTAGTTTCTTTGCTGGTTTTAGAGTACATTTAGAGTCAGGTCCAGGCTCCAGACTGCATTAGTTTTAATTTGCCAGACTATAGACTTTCTAAAAGACAGACGAAAGCGTTTATATCAAGAGATATTTAGGACGTGAGCGAGGTTTATCAGTGTCATGTTGATTTCTGATCATATTCTCTGATCAGCAGACTCAGGAGTGAAACTCCTCCTCATCTTCTGAATATCAAACACCTCAGTTCACCTCTCTCTATATATTTTTCGATATATTTTTTCATTAATGGAGCATGGCTGCTGAAGTTAACTTCAATCCATTCAGTTACAATAGATATGAAATCAATATTTCATATCTAGATTTTTATATTTTACAGTGTAAAAACCCCCAAATTAAATGATATAGGACCTTCCCAAACTGCTCCTGCAGCATCATCCTTCTCTCCACTCTTCATTCATATCTTCAACATGCGTTTCCTCCAAAATGTGGTTCCAGAGTTGATGGGGATGCAGGTGTGAGCAGGTCCGGTCATGAGCAAACATCAAATATGATTATCTAAATCAATATTGATAAAATTAGCTATATAATAATAATAACAGGGCAATAAACTATCAATTATCAATTTGATTAATAGCTATAACCAAACGAATCACCATATCAGTCAGTAGCAGAAGTTGAAGGATTTAGTCCTCGTCAGCAGAGGCCAGCGTGTTTACACCACAAGCATTTATTTACAAGTTAATGGAGGTAAAACACACAATATTGATCTAACTGAACAGCTGAACTAAACAAAGCAAAGAGTGTGTGTGTGTGTGTGTGTGTGTGTGTCTACAGTCAGAATTTAGTTTTATCAGTTAATAGCAGCATGTCTGGCTGTTACCGAGTTAATTTGTTTGTTAAAAGGAGCACTTGAATCTGACAGTTTGACGAGGATACACTGAGTACATGGTATTTGATGCTGAACTGAAAGCAGCAATAGCAAGAAAGTAACACAATGTTTAAAGTGGTGGTTATCAATAACTAACCCAAATCCAATAATAACCACACAGGGCACCATTATGTTGGCCATGCAGGTAGGAGCAGGTCTGGTTATTAGCAAATATTAACGCTAATTATTAATATCAATAAAATGTGTATCAAATTCAGATCAGATCAGATCCGAACAAAGCAACATGTGAGCATGAACTCTGAAGCTCGCTCTGTTCAGAGTACACATGACTGCAGTATGTGGAGGATCATGTGCTGGGTCAGAGAGGCCGTTAGTAGAAATGTGTGAAGCACAACTACGTTAACATTAATATCATCAATACATGAACAATGGCAAAGTTAAACAGTCCATGGGCTGAGTTCAGGACTAAAGGATCCTGGGAAACTGAGTTCAACGGCTCAGAGGCCATTTTGAGTGGCAAGTCCAAACAACAATGAAAATCACAGAAATCAGGCTCCCTCCAACAATGCTCATTAATATGTGTCCAAAGAAAATCATATACATACATACATCATGTTTTTAAATATACAGTGTATTTGTGGTAGACAGGTGTACCACAAAGCAATTTGTCTCTGAAGAAGAAAGAAATTAAATGCAGCCTCTGTGTGGGAGTGGGTTCAGGCCCCAAATTCAGTGGTACCGAGTGGGTCTGGGTCGGATCTGGGTCTCGGTTCAGATTTGTGCAAACCCTAGTAATTACACATGGGAGGTGTAGAGATTACATTAATCATTTACAGCTTTTCAAAATCTGCTCTGGGGTCCGGCCTCTTCGCCTATCGGGTCTTCAGAACTGGAACCACCAAGACCTTAATCCTTAATCTCAGGGTTCTTCTCTCATCCAGGATTCTGGCTTCTGCTGGCCTGGAAAGATGTGACAGCAAACATGGTTTACTGCTGAAATGCCTGGTCCCTTCTAACTACATATATACCGCTAAATAGTCAGTTGAGCCCAACCCTCCGAGACGTGCAGTACCGTCGAGCTGCAGCAGGGGCGGTGATGAGCAGCATCAGACCCAGCAGGAGGACAAGTCTGACGGTCACCTCGGTTAGAGAGGCTGACACTGATTTTAAATCAGCGTCAGATCATTTTAGTTAAAGGTCAAGCTGCCTTAAGTCCCTTTAAACCACTGAATAAAAATAATGCTCAATATTTATTATGTTTTTAAATTCAAATGAAAATTTTAGCTGAATAAACAATTAAAAAACATGTAATTGTTGCTTTGAGACACTAACAAACTGATGTGCATCTGCTTTAATGTGGAGCTCATTAAATGTGACGGGACATCATGTGGAGCTGAGAGCAGACTGCTGTATCGTCTAAATCTCACAGCCAAAGTCAAATATCTGCTTTCTTGTTCTGTTTGGTCCCAAACTAACCTACAAGTTTCACCTGTGTGTTTATCTGTGTCTTTATGTTGACTTTGTTTGCATTCATGCATGTCTAAATATTGCTTTACATTGAAGATGATGAAGATGAAGAGTGTCATTTTCTGACGATTTTTATTCAGGAATGTTTCTCTTATCTGAAGTTTCCTGAGACAGGACCCCGCCAGTAAGGAGCGGGGAGAACACCCCGCCCACCCGGCGGAGGGGCAGGACGCCGGAGCACCGGGGGGCAAGCCCGAAGCACCCCCCCCCGGGAGCCCAGGAGACACCCCCACCACCCCCACCAGCCAGACAATGAGGACACGGGCCCACCGGCCCCAGACGGCCCGGGGGCGGCGCACCCGGGCGCCCCCGCCCCAGGCCCCCCCCCCCCCGCCCCCCCCCCCCCCCCCCCCCGCAACACCCCACCCCCCCCAAGAGAAGAGACGAGACGTTTCAGTTTTCCCCACTTACGACAAAAAAAAAGCAACTCCACACACGAAACAGCAGAACAAGAAGGACACGAAAAGTATACCCTTTAACGAACTACGACGAGCCCTATCACCCCACACCCCCATTTAAACCCCAAAAACACCCAACCACCCACCAAGGCCTAACCACAACCCAACCACATGAATCACCCACCCCCCAGCAGGGCCCCCGGAAGCGAAGGAGAAGAGCAAGAGCACACCGCAGGCACAACGGCACCCCCATTCCCAAGCACCCCCACCCCCCTCCCCACACCCACCACCCAAAAGCGAAACAAGAAAAAAAAACCAGAAAACACAGAGGACCGGCGACACCGACACCCCTCCCCCCCCCCCCCCCCCCCCCCGGACCCCGGGGGGGGGGGGGCCCCCCCCCCCCCCCCCCCCCCCCGCCCCCCCCTCCCGCCCCCCCCCCCCCCCCCCCCCCCCCCCCCCCCCCCCCCCCCCCCCCCCCCCCCCCCCCCCCCCCCCCCCCCCCCCCCCCCCCCCCCCCCCCCCCCCCCCCCCCCCCCCCCCCCCCCCCCCCCCCCCCCCCCCCCCCCCCCCCCCCCCCCCCCCCCCCCCCCCCCCCCCCCCCCCCTCTTAATTCTACTGTAACAAAATGATTGGCTTGTCAGAGAAAGGTGACGTATTTGTCCAATGAAGAGAGTTAATCTTCTGCATTTTGCACTGAGAAACACAGAATCTGAAACTGAGGATAAAAGGGGCTAAATAAAGCACTGTAAGCTGTTATACTAATATTAATTTCACACATTGCTGGTACATGCAGAACAATATAATGTCTATAACTGTTTAAAATGCTGTCAGGTTTGGGTCTTTGCATTAAACAGCATTTGTGCACAAGTCTCCCAGTATACAGGAATACGGCTATAAATTCGGCTGATAGCAGTCAGACTAGAGTATTATAGAAAAAGAGACAAAGTTTGTAGTGGAGCTGAGATATGACATGATTTTGTCACACATATCTTCTCAACTTTTATGTGAATTAAACACATTAGTCCTGTAAAGCTGCGTGTGAAGAAGAAGTTTGTGTGATGTGTGTTTGACTCAGATTGTCTGAAGTTTCCTGAGACAGTGAGACCGAGCAGCTGGCTCTCAGATGAGAGTTATAGGAGAAAACATGGAGGTGATGAACAGCTGGACTCCGCCCGGTGGGTGGAGTCTGCAGCAGAGAACAGGAAGTGGGCAGAGTGATTGACAGCTGACAGGGAGCACTTCAGTGCTGTGCTGGAGGTGGTGGAGATGAGCTGGAAGGAGCCTCCTGGGTAATGTGGTCCAGTAGAGCATGTGATGGGGAAGCTGGAGCCCATGAGCGCTTCATTTAGACTGAGGACCAATGCTATTTATTTGGTGTGTTGTTCATTTTATGATTTATGTACCATGAATGTACTCGACCTGATTTATTAATTCACTTATTTTAATACCATGTTCAAGCAGGCTTGTTTGTATAATGGTGGTTCATTAGAGGGAGAAATTACTGTGAATAGCTTTCTTGATTATTTGATTGTTTACTTAAATGTTATTGTTTATTTCATGGTTCAGTCTCTGGATTTTTATTTATTTGTTTGTTTAATTTAGTGGAGCTTTTTAGTGGCTTTTCTGTAATATAAACAAGTCTAGTATTGCAGAGGAGAGAGTGCAAGCAGAGAAAAAACAACTGGGGGCTTTTATTGTGAAGGATCCAGGAAATGAAATGTGTTAATCCACCGTTTTACAGCCACTCCTTCCGCCAGCAGCCATGTTTACACACACCTGAGAGCAGGTAGCCCTGATGTAATAGAGACGTGTATCCCCGCCGAGCCGAGCCGAGCCAAACTGAGCCGAACCGAGCCGAGCCGAGCCAAACCGAGCCAAACCGAGCCGAGCCGAGCCAAACCGAGCCAGCATGTGTGTGGAGAGGAGCTGTAATGCCAGTGTACACTGGAGAAGTCCCCACGCTGTGTAGTGGCCGGTGGAAAAGCTTTTACAGCGGACCTGGGCGTTTTGCGGCCCTCGACGTCTCAGTCAAACCAAACAATTAACCCTATGAAGCTAAAAAAAATATAAACATAAATATAATATAAATAGCATCATGTATATTTAGCGAGCTTCTTCCTGTCTCACCCGACACTGATGTAAACTGACCTGAGTGTCAATTTACCGACTTCATCGTTTTATTTAGCGAGTTTCCAGACGCCTCCAGCGACTCTTTGTCAAAAAAGTGACTAGAGACAAATCTTCAAATTTTCCCTTTCATTTATTTATGCATTTATTTTATTTGATTTTCAAATTAATTAATTGTTGCATTTTTGTTTATTTATTTTTGCATGTATCTTTTTATTTATTTATTCATTAATTTTGCATGGATTTGTTATTTATTTATATTTAATTTTAAATGTATGTATCTGTATGCTCTGAACCTGTGACATGACAAATAAATGTCATTAAATGCAGCAAAAGTAATATTAAAATAAATGTAGCCATTAATTAATTGATAAAAATGTGACATAAATGGATATTTCTGTTTGCTTTTTTATTTATCTTTGCATTAATTCTCTGTCTTATTTACTCTGCTGTTTTTTACTTTATATTTATTTTTAAATATATATATTTATGCATTCATTTATTTATGCACAATTTTACCTTATGACTTAAATCTTTATATTAGCTTTAATTGGTAAAGCCAGAAGTATGTCCATTATATCAATAAATAATTGTCCAGTTCCTATAATTGAGCAGATGATATAATTGGACATATGAGTCCTTATTGCACTTGTGTCTGGTGAGTTTGTTGTGAATGTGACTGTGTATGTGGTCTACTGGGAGCAGTGCTGGTTGTGGAGTCTAACAGCTGCAGGCAGCTGCTGGCTATATCATGTAGTAGCAGACACTCTGCTCTGATTGTTGATCTGATTATAACACAGTATGTTTCTCCTTTTTAATATTAATCCTCTAGGGTCTGTCGGTCTGTGCATCCTGTCCAGAGGTTCTTCAGAGTCTGACACCAGTACCAGCACACCCAGCAGCTGGATCAGAGACTACGTGAGTTTTTGCTGTTTGGTCTCTGCCTCCAGCCCAGTATAGAGGCATCCTGAAAGCACACAGCTTCTCTCAGCTCTCTGCCTCACTCGTTCAGAGTTTCAGACGTCCGTCATTAAACCAGAGTCCTACCTGAGCTCCAGAGCAGCAGAAACACAATCAGCCCTCTGTGATCCATGTCCTCTCCATGTGTCGGCCACTGTGTCTCCGTCTTCTGATGTCTCTCTATCAGACCAACAACCAGGTCCAGCCCTCTGAGAGGTTTCTTCCCGTTTTTTTCCCTTTTCTTTGTAAATAACAACTTGACCCTCAGAGCTGCATCTCAGATTAATCTCCAGGTTTTCAGCTTTCAGATGATGTTCACCACGTCGATGAGACATCTACTGTTGACCTGTTGTCTCCCCCTAAAGATGCCCTAGATCCCCTTAAAAAGACAAAAATGGGTCTATTGTGGGTCTCAGAGGGTTAATATGATGTAAAGTAATACATATATATATTAATCCGTTCCATTTAAAATAATATTGATATATATATATATATTATAATTGGCTCATTTATCTCAACATTGATATAAATGAGGAGTTGTGGGACGTGAAGAAAAGTGGTGTTTGGATCTATAAAATGCTCCAGAAATTTGATTAAATCACATTTAGCCATGTTTATGTCAAGATGAGTAATGCCACTGTTTTGCACTGCAAACCTGAACATAAAACCAAAATGTCATTGTTTGGACTTAAAAATAACGTCGTTGCAGAAACGCACAGATTCAGCCACTAAATGAAGAGTGTTGCAGTTTGTCTATGCGACCACCGGATGGCAGCAAATAATCTTATTTCTTATCAGCACCAGAAGGCAGAAACAGTTTCACTTCCCGGTAAAATTTCAAAATAAAACATTAAAATGTAACATTAAACTTAACGAGATTTTCCTGCTTAGCGGGTTAAAATATTTATTTATTTATTTATATTATTTAATCTTTAAAATCATTAAAACCACAAAATAACACAAAGTAAAAAAAATGGCCCAATCTAAATTGTTTTATCTATATTTTTCTCACCTTATTTCAGCTTTAACATGTCATTTTTTTATTCTTATTCGTATTTTTGATGATTGTATTTATATGTAAGTCTAATGCAAATATTGTATATGCAAAATTGTAGTTTGTTGTGTCATAACTTTGTAATTGTGTTTATTATTTGTTGAGGTTCTTTAAAAAAGCATCTTCACCTACTTTCATGACTCTTATCCGTCCTCCAACGTAACGGCTGGCTGTAACGCTGCTTACTGTTGCTGTTTACCAATATTAAGGAGAGTTCAGGTTACACTTGGTGCTCTGTGGTGAGGTGTCTCAGTAATTACATTTATTTGTCTTTGTTTTGGGTTTCTGGAGGAGCTCATTTGATTTTATTGGGAAAACCATCAATATTTCTATCAATATTTAATGTAATTTTATGGTAATAGTGTAATGCAGAGTAACTTCCATGCAGAGGAACGGCCCTCTGCAGACGGAGCTCAGAGGGAGGCAGCAGACGATCTGTGCTGCTGGAATCCTGCCGACAAGACGCACCTACCGTCCATACAGTTCAGGCATATTGTGAATATTTTTATGTTTCGCGCTCTGCAGGTGATCACTGATAGACGGCAGCACATCAGTTATTGTGTTTGAGTTTTATTGCACAATTTTTTTTGAGATTTTAAGTCTTTTCAACATTAGAAGCACAAGTGAAACTTGTCTGGTGAGATCTCATTAGAGCTGAAATAGTATTTTGGGTAATCGATGATTCAATCGGCAGACAATTAACGGCAACCATTTTGAAGTGCACCATGTTCCAGCTTCTCCTTTATGGGGATTTTATGAGGAATTTAACGCTATAAAAATGCTTGAACACGAAGTTGTTTTAACACCATTAACTTCATTAAAACATTGATCTTTCTGAGGTTGTAGTGGACTCAGTTTTAAAGCTCGACTAAGATACTGGTATCAGATGAAGCTCTATGGATCCATCAGTACCAACCAGGTCAGACTAGCTGGTAGTGACGGAGGTTAAATCAGGCTCCAGACTTGACCTCTGACCTCCAGATGTGTGGATGTAAATGGGTTCTCTGGGTCCCCACCAGTCTCCCCTTTACAGACATGCCCACTTTCTGATAGTCCCAGTCAGTCTGGATCAAGTCCTAGTCTAGTCAGCACTCTGACACACTGACAGCTGTTGTTGTCTGTTGGGCTGCAGTTTGCCATGTTCTGATTGGAGCAGATTGTTGATGCTAAAGTCAGAACCTGGGAGGGTTTCTGGACAATATCTGTCATTGATTAGTGTTGTTATTGATTCCCATTAATAAATATATACATATATTGGCATAAAGCAGCATATTTACCCACCCCCATGTTGTTAAGAGTATTAAATACTTGCCAAATCTCCCTTTTTTGGTACATTTTGTTTAAAAAAAAAAAGTTCAATTAATGAGGATTAATTATCAATTGACAGCCAGTCAACAGCTTGTATCTTAGGAATGTAGTGGGCATTAGGACCTGGAAGCCGTGTGTGTGTGTGTGTGTGTGTGTGTGTGTGTGTGTGTGTGTGTGTGTGTGTGTGTGTGTGTGTGTGTGTGGGCGGGGTTGATGATGCATTGAAAAGGAACTTGGACTCTGGATGTGGGAGTGCCCTCCTGTCTGAATATATACCTCCCTCCCTCCCTCGTTCCTTCAGTTTGTCTCCACCTCTCTGGCTGTCAGCCTCCACTTTTTCTCCTCAATACAAGCAAAGTCTCAGTAAGTAGCAAAAAAAGAAGCTTTTCTTCTCTTGTTTTAAGTGTGTTTTTAGTCTGAAAAGCAGGTGTGATGTGTGTGTAGTGGATTGTGAGTCGTGTGTGTGTTTTTATGAAGTGTGTGTTTGCTCTTTGGGCTGTGTTTACGTGCTGAAACCCGACACTATAGACTGTGAAGGTGTTCAGTGTCTCCAGTGGTGGAAACGTACAAAAAACAACATCACAGCGCAAAAATAATTCAAAGTTTTACTTGTGTGGAGTGGCACTAAAGAGTACTTCAATAAGTTCAACTGTTGGCACACTACTTCATTATACTGTCAGAATATTTCAGAAAAAATACTTCAATGCAAGAAAAGTTCTGGATTCAAATGTTATTGATGCACTAAAATATTTGAAGCAAAATGTACTTTTCAAATTAAAAATGCATCATGCAGCATGGCTCCTTACAGTGTTATGTATTTTTTCTAACTAAAGAAACTTAATCGGTTTGGTCATATTTTACTAAATTTACACAACAAAAGATCTCATAACATCACCAGAATATTGGGATGACTTATAGACCAAACAGGCAAGTAATTAATCGGTAATGAACTTAATGTACTGTTGAGTGGTATAATCTGAAAGAATACATCATATCCTTTAAAATGCTTATATGTGTTTTATATGAAATCTTAATCTGCAAAATGACCAGTAACTGTAGCTGTAAAATAATTGCAGAAGAGTAAAAATAACAGAATAAAAAGTAGCAGCATGAAATCTGTATTCACAGTAGAAGTACTTGAATGAATGTACGTGGTTAGTCTGCACCATCTGGATGCAGTGAATTTAAAATAAATTATTTTTATATACGTGTAAATTAGCAACATGAAAAGAAAATCGTCACATGTATTCACAGTACAGCACCATCAAAAAGCATTTATAAATTGAAATACTCAAGATGTAGTGCGCAAAATTGTGTGCAGTATTTCTAATTGGTGGGTTAGGTGGGGTTTAGTCATTTAATGTAATGTAAATTAATTCAGCCCCCCATCCATATTAATGCAAGTGTTTCTTTTTTAACCTGCTGATTTATTGTTATGAACGGCAGTCTGTAAGTCTTCACATTACCCGCTGATAAAAAGCAAACTGATCAATGTCACCATTAATTAATCATCAACTTTATTCCAGCATCTTGATCTGCCACCTGAGAGGTGGATGGATTATTTCTGCAAAGGAGAAGTGCTCACTGACATATTTAGACAAATTTGTGAACAATATTTGAGAGAAATAGGCCTTTAGTGGATCTTTGACTTCAGCACATAAAAGATGGGAGCACTAACAAAAGTGTTGCGTTTATGTTTTTGTTCAGTGTAATTATCATCTATTCCTGATGTTTCCTCTTCCTGTGTCTCTTCCTCAGACAGTCGACAAAATGCCTTTCGGAAATAGTTTAATCGGGAGCATCATGAATATTATTTGGTGAGCACACACAAGATCTTAATGTTTGTCTTCTTTTGATGAAGCTAGGCAGAGCAAACCATTGGCTGACCTGGACCCATCTCTGTACTGGATCTATATCTGTACTAGATGCACAATTTGATGATAAGCTAAGCTAACTATGATCTTGTCTCTGCAGTGGATGCACATATTGATGCTAAGCTAGGCTAAATAATGTTTATCCTGGACCTATTTATATCCTTGATGCACATATTGATGCTAAGCTAGGCTAACCATGTCCTGGACCTATCTCTGTAGTGGATCCACATATTGATGCTAAGCTAGGCCAACCATGTCCTGGACCTATCTCTGTAGTGGATGCACATATTGATGCTAAGCTAGGCTAACCATGTCCTGGACCTATCTCTGTAGTGGATCCACATATTGATGCTAAGCTAGGCTAACCATGTCATGGACTTATCTCTATCCTTGATGCACATATTGATCTAACTAACTACTTATTTCCTGATCTATCTCTATCCTATGCACATATTATCTAAGCTAGGCAACCATGTCCTGGACCTATCTCTGTAGTGGATGCACATATTGATGCTAAGCTAGGCTAACCATGTCCTGGACCTATCTCTGTAGTGGATGCACATATTGATGCTAAGCTAGGCTAACCATGTCCTGGACCTATCTCTGTAGTGGATGCACATATTGATGCTAAGCTAGGCCAACCATGTCCTGGACCTATCTCTGTAGTGGATGCACATATTGATGCTAAGCTAGGCCAACCATGTCCTGGACCTATCTCTGTAGTGGATGCACATATTGATGCTAAGCTAGGCTAACCATGTCCTGGACCTATCTCTGTAGTGGATGCACATATTGATGCTAAGCTAGGCTAACCATGTCCTGGACCTATCTCTGTAGTGGATGCACATATTGATGCTAAGCTAGGCCAACCATGTCCTGGACCTATCTCTGTAGTGGATGCACATATTGATGCTAAGCTAGGCCAACCATGTCCTGGACCTATCTCTGTAGTGGATGCACATATTGATGCTAAGCTAGGCTAACCATGTCCTGGACCTATCTCTGTAGTGGATGCACATATTGATGCTAAGCTAGGCAACCATGTCCTGGATCTATCTCTGTAGTGGATGCACATATTGTGCTAAGCTAGGCTAACCATGTCCTGACCTATCTCTGTAGTGGATGCACATATTATGCTAAGCTACCAACCATGTCCTGACCTATCTCTGTAGTGGATGCACATATTGATGCTAAGCTAGGCCAACCATGTCCTGGACCTATCTCTGTAGTGGATGCACATATTGATGCTAAGCTAGGCCAACCATGTCCTGGACCTATCTCTGTAGTGGATCCACATATTGATGCTAAGCTAGGCTAACCATGTCCTGGATCTATCTTTGCACTCAGCTGTTCTCTGACTCGTCTTGTTTTTCCTCCTCTAGCAGCAACATCGACATTGATCAGTTTATGCCTTCAGAAGCCGTAAGTACCAACGTTAGTCTAAGTTATTCGTCACGGATCATATGATTGTATGTTCCATTTCTTAATAGTCACTTGTTAATCTCAACAGACCTAAATACTGAAAATGCTCCATTTTAAATTGTGGTTTTGGTTGCTCGTATTTATCCAACAAATGTCAACTTTTGAAGTTTTCCAGTTGACCGAGAAACACTCAACACACGAGCAGGGCCTGGACAATATTTATCAACTGCTAATGTTAAAATATTAGATTTTTGTAAAAGATTTGTAAAATCCTACTCATGAATTATTATGGTAAACATGTGATTAATCATGTGTTCACTTGTTCTTAAGCATTTTAATGTACTCTTCTCTTAAATGTGTCCCAGTGGAAGAGTTCATAAGCAAACAGGCTTGTGAATGCCGTTACGTCACACTCATTCCTCTGTCTGACAGCAGCGCTCTGTGTGTTTGCAGCCTCCTCCTCGCAGACCTCTGAACTTCGCCGAGGCTCACGAGAATGAGGAGGAGAAACAGTTTCGGAGAGTTTTCCAACAGCTGGCTGGAGAAGTGAGTCCATGATATTCATATTTATTAGGCCTGCATGTCTGTGGGCTCTGTGTTTTATACCCAAGTTCACTTTATCCCAGTAAAGCTGTGGTTCCCACCCATTTTCTGTTTATCTTCCCAACCTTTGATACTGGGATGCTGGATACTACACAATTTTTCATTAAATAAATAATAAGCAACAGTCAGGTATTAACCTCACGTCTCATATTCTGCTAAAACACTGAAATGTAACTGATTGCCTTCAAAATTAATATAATCATTGAAATGTTAAAGACGTGTGATTGTATAGAAGAAAATGATCCTCCTTCTCTGTGATTTATTATCTCAGTAAACATTATAAACATCAGTTTATGGTCTCAGTCACTAGTTTCAAGTCTTCTTCAGTACAGCATGATGCTCATTTAGTAGATTATGGTCCATTTAGAGTCAGATAGACCATAAAGCAGGGGAGGCTTTAGGGCGGGGCTGCCTTTTGTCCGATCAGAGTTGTCCTTGTTTTCGTCTTGAACTTTAACCCGTTCACTGTGTTAACAGTTCAACAGTTAATTATAAAACTCTGACTGATTAAAATGCCTTATTTAGTATTCAGTTGTACTTAGCTTCACCCTCTCATGTCACTTGAAACCAAGATGGTGATGGCCAAAAATGTTGTGTCTAGAAGGTAACCCGCAAATTGGGAAATCTGATCTGAGATCGGCAAAAGCTTGCCAAAGCTCTGGCAAGACCCGCTGTCTGATGACCTTCATTGCCCGGGGGAACCTCGTCCAGCGCTTACATTTACCACAACTACTTATTACATTTACTACAACCGCTGTTTGGATGTATTTTGCCTTCTTCAATAGATTATACTCCATACTGTAGCTGTTAAGCCAGGCTGACGGTATCCTGGACCTATCTGTGTACTGGATGCATATATAGATGCTAAGCTAGGCTAACTACTATATGTCCTGGATCTATTTCTATCCTGTATGCACATATTGATGCTAAGCTAGGCTAACTCCTATATGTCCTGGATCTATTTCTATCCTGTATGCACATATTGATGCTAAGCTAGGCTAACTCCTATATGTCCTGGATCTATTTCTATCCTGTATGCACATATTGATGCTAAGCTAGCTAACTACTATATGTCCTGGATCTATTTCTATCCTGTATGCACATATTATGCTAAGCTAGGCAACTACTATATGTCCTGGATCTATTTCTATCCTAGCAGAATTTTCGTTGTGTGTGATTTTCTACCCTGTTAATCGCCTGGAGAAAACACCAAACTTCACTTTGTTTGTTAGCAGATTAGTTTCCTTTAGCTAGTTTGCAGGTTGCTGTTTTTCTTTTACATTGTGTTTTGAGTCTGTGCTGTGTAGTATTTTTTCTAATCGTTTATAATTGAGTCTCTTCTGCTTTTGTGTGAATTGTGTGCTTGCTGCATACTTTACATTTCAGTGTGTTTTGAATGTAGTCTCTCTTTAACCTGAGGAATGATACGTTTTGCCGCTCCCTGTTTCAGGAGTTTCTTATTGTCTTCTAAGGGAAACAGGAAGTGAGGTGTTTATGTGGGCGGAGATTACCGTTTTACTACTCGACTGAAATGTTGACCTGATTTGGCTGCTCAGCCAGTTTTTAAATATTTGTCTGTCTCTCTTATTAGTTGGCCTTTCTCCCAGCTTTTCAGCCGACCCTTAACCTCACTACACCCATCTGCCTGCTGTCGGCCGCATTCCAACCTCCAACCTCCGCCCTCCAACCTCCGCCCTCCAACCTCCGCCCTCCGCCGCGTCCTCTCTCTGTTGTATTCTCTGTTTGGTTCATCACCATCACGCCCAACAGGCTCTGTAGCTTCGACTGGTCTTGAATATTCACGATGAATCTGAGACAAAGACAGAAAAATTCTCCTCAGCCTGCAGAACAACAAGCTCGTCTTCAGTCAGTAATCTCGTGTTAAGCACTGGCAGAATTTTAAACTTTGATCTGGTCTAGTTAAATTCAGCTTGTTCATTTTCAGCATATTGGCCGACAACAGTTCATGTGATATCTCAGGAAAAAGTTATCCCTCCTTTTTCAATTGTTTCGCCACGAATGTCCGTTTCATTCATTGATTCATATCCATAACTGCTTATCCTATTCAGGATCAGCCTTTTCAAAATAAACCTCTGTCTTCACAGGAGACATCTTCCTTTAGGTTTAGGCAGCACAACGACTTAGTGTGAGTGTGCTTCAGGGAGTGTTTGACTGCGACACAGAGCTCTTTCTCTGCATTCCTGCCATTGTCTGGCAGGGCGGCACTCAGGCCTGAGGGGCGTAGTGCTGCATGTATCCGAGGTTTTCTCTGACTCATCGCTGGGGTGCGAATACCAGTTAGACCAGTATTGTGGATTTTCTAAATCAGCAGCAGAGTGATGAGGAAGAAGATGAAGATGGTTGTACTAAAGTATCCCCACCCACCTGGCTGAGCTCCAGGTGGGTGGGGATTAAGGTGGAGTCTGCTGTGGTGACTTTTCTGTAAACTTTTTTAAAGGTACAAACCCCGTTTCTGACTCGACAGCACCGTCTGAAAACATCAGCAGTGGATTGGGAGGAAAGCTGCGGGTTTTAGTTGACTTTTATTTCCACTGTGGCGCATACTGTCGCTGTGGTCGTCTTGATCTTTAAATAAATAACCACTAGTAGGTCTCGCAGGGACCCAACACTGAGACACACAAGAACAAAACTCTGTTTTTTTTATTCTTTGGATTTGCAGACGAACATAACTCTTCAGATCTGAACGTATGAAAGATGTGGTTTCTACAACATTTCTGCTTATATCAATTTTTAAACCTTTTATGCTCCGATCCTCAAGATCAAGATAATTTATTACCATGTAAATTGATTGGATTTAAGATAAGATAAGATATTCCTTTATTAGTCTCACAGTGGAGAAATTCACAATTTGCCTTGGTGTGTGCATATGTAGACAAAAACATTACAACAAATACACATCAACATACATACTCTAGCAAGGTAAGTAAAGCATCAGCATAAACATATGAAAATACTCTTACAGAGGAAATGAAAACTAGGGCTGATTAAATAGTTAATCATGATTAATCGCAAACTACTCGTCCATTTTTTTCTGTTCAAAATGAATCTTAAATACTCTTATCAACATGGGAGTAGACA